>JAODAL010011762.1:0-98417 GCA_025379985.1 Phyllomedusa bahiana
GATAGTTTGTGGGATTCAGAGTCTGAAAATTTTTTGAATTTGTCGTGTGGATGTACCTTAAGAATGGAATTTTCATTCCAGGTAAGTTCACACAGGTTAGATTTGCTGTGTAAATCTGCAAACAACCTGCATGGGAATCTGCAAGTAAAATCCACACAAAATCATGGAGATTTTGGCGTAGGTTGGGAAATTTATTGCCTTCAAATCCACACAAGGGTTTTCAGTGGTTTTACAGAGGGTTTTCGGTTTAAAAACCGTCGTAAACCAGCTGTAAACCCTTTTAAAAGTTTTAAAATAGAAATCCATGCAAGGTCCCCCACTGACATTTTTTCCGCCATTTTTTTTTGACACCCCCGGTTTCCAAAAACGGTTTTGGAAATTCTAAAGGGAGCAACTTGAACCGCAAACCGTGGACAAAAGCCGCCCCCTGCGTGACAAAAAAAGACAAAGTATCTTTGCCATGGGAACGCACACTAAGGCTATGTTCACCATGGCTTATCTTGGGACGCATATCGCCACGTACTCTAATATGAGTGAAATGCGCCCAAATCTTTTCGGTAATCCACAGTTCTCATAGAAAAACTAGGGATTAACCCCCTCCCCCCGGGCGTATAATACGACGCGTGGGGAGATGTGACATGTCATTTATTCACGGTGCTTACGTGCCGCGTGTTATGACAGTCTATTGGACCGGTGGGCTGCTGCCCCCCCCCCCCACGCGCCGCGGGATACGGGGGTCATGCGAGCTCCCGAAGCCCCGGGTAATTGGGGGCGTATGTTTCCCCTGAAATTTAGCCCGTGTGAATACCCTTATAGTTTCAAAAAAAGTTGTCCTTTAACATAAGCAATATAAAAAAATTTGGCCACTTTTAGGGTATGTTCACACAGGGTTTTGGGATACGTTTTCGGATCCGTGTTGGATCCAAAAATCGCATCCCAAAACGCTGCTTCGATCAGATCCTAAACGGATCCAACACGTATCCAACACCCGCGCGGTTTGGGTGAGCGGATCGCCCCCCTATAGTTTTAGTATGGGCTCCTGCTGCGTCTTTGACCCAAGTTTACGTTTTTCTTGGAAAGGACCAAAAACGCTTAGACGCATCGCGATCAATCGTCTGAAAATGATGAGCTTTTAAGTAAAACAAAGTAAAAAACACGTGACATTTTTTGATGGTTTGGGTCCGTTTTGGGTCCGACAGACGGAGCAGACCGTATCTAAAAGCTTTTTAAACCGCTGTGTGAACTTCGCTTAAAAAGTCCTAAAATAAGCTACACGGGTCTAAAGATCTGCCAAAGTTATCAGACTATGTCAGCAACTGAGATAAACCTGGCACACCTTCAGGCTATGTCTCCACTGCACAGCTTTACGATTGTATTTTCAGGGTTTTAGGTTTTTAAAAGCAGAAAAACAATATTTTCTTTGCCCCTTTGATACAATAAAAAGAAAAGCTGTAGTCACCAAGTCATCTTTTCTCGATCGCTTTCGGCCCCGGGCTATTATCAACATTTGTTGGGCGACTCGGGAAAACGAGAAGCGACCGCGGTTTTTCCACAAAACGTGACAAAAACGCGGTCCTGCATCGGAAAAAAATACTGCTTTCGGACGTTTTTTTTGTCCAATGCGATGTAGACTTAGCCTTAGATTACCTGCCTATAGTTGCAATGTCTGTTGGGGGCTGTTCACACGGCGTGTTTGAATCCGATTTTGGATCCGAAAATCAAATCCAAAAACGCAGCAGCGATCGGATCCTAAAAGATCCCAAACGTATCCGCATGCCTGTGGTTTGGATGTGGTTAGATGCAGCAGGATCACACCCTATATTTTTTTTTGGGGCCTTGTGCTCTCTCGGACCAAAAAATTGCATTCAATTCTTGGATGGATTGAAAACCAGTGAGCTCGAATGGGATCCCTTGTGTGAACCCGATGCGTTTTTATCAATTTAACAGCAATGTAAATCACATAAAACCCTGCCGTGGGGACAAGTCCTTTAGTTTTGGTATATTTTTAATTTCCCCAAAATTCTGCCGCGTGGGGTTTTTAAAGAGCAATAACTACACCAATCTACACCAAAATCTGCATGATTTTGTGTGGATTTTACTTGCAGATTTCCCCGCAAGTTGAGATTTTGCAGAAATCTAACCCATGTAACTCACTGGAATTTATTAATAGTGTTTTGGGTCTGTTTAGGGTCCAAAAGACGGACCTAAACCCTGGAAAAAAACCCTTCCTCTTCACACGGCTTTTTTTGGGGGGTGATTGGAGCGACTGCGCGCCGCTTTGCGCTGCGTAGGGTCCAACCGTCCCAGTAAAATACGGAATCCACCCTTCATAGGAACTATGGATTCCTTCTCTTTCCCCCCTCGGGAATCCGCCCGGGGGGAGAAAGTGACATGTGAATTATTTATGGCCGTGCGCCCGGGGGTAAATTTAATGTCTTGGGGCGGGGGGCTCCCCTGTCGCGCCCCTGCCCCGCCCCCGTCCCGCCCCCCTTTTTCAAGCCTTTAAATCGGGCAAAATCCAATTTCCCCAATTACGGCTTGGGAAAAAGCCTTTTTTTTGGGAACCCAGCCTTTGGGGGGAAAATTTTGGCACGCATTTCGTGTTGTATTTGGCTCAAAAAGGGGGGGAGTTGCGGGCCAAAATTGCAGTTTAAACCATACTCTCATTCCAAAAACTATGGATTACGCCCTTCCCCTCCCCGCGTATTGTACTGCGGGGGGGATAAGTGACATGGGCACTTTTTTTTTCGGGAAAAAATGGGGCCCTTTGAGCCCAAAGAAAGTCTATGGGGCCGGGGACTTCCCCCTTTCCCCTTTTCCCCCCACCTGATCAACCCGGGGTTCCAAAACACCCCGGGTTAATTGCTGGGAAAATTAAACCGCAAGTAAATTTACCCTGTAATTATCTTCCCGGCCCCTAAAATTTTCGATCGTAATTTTAAAGCCCGGGGGGAAAGGGGGTGTAATCCAAAAGTTCTCTATGAAGCTAGGGGGTTTCCGTTTTTTTTGGGGCACACCTTTGGCCCCCGGCCCCCTTTTTAGGGGAGGGAAAATACGACGCGAAATGCGTGCCCGAAAATTTTTAAACGCCCCTTTAAAAAATACCCTTAAATCAGCAATAGTACATGTTGGCCCGTGGGGTCTAAAATACAAAGTGTTTTTAAAATTGCAAAAAAAGACTTTAAAAAAAAAAAAAATCCCGTGGGGAAATTTACCCTTTTTATCCCTTTTATTTTTCAGCAAACCCAAAGGGAAAAAGCCCTTTAAAACAAAGCGGGGAATTAGATTTCTTTGGGTGTTTTCTTTAACCCTTTTATATTACATTTCCCGTTTTCTTTTTTTTTGGGAAAAACAAATTGGGGGTGGGAATTTAGAATTTTTTTTGCACCCAGGGCTCTTTTTCCCCTAGGGGCAGGGGGGGGGTGATGGGCTCTGTTCTCCTGCTTGTTTACAGGTTTCTCTGGACAGCTGGATGACTCCATACACAGTGTCACCGCCAGTTCCTGGAAATGCCTGTGGACAAAAAAGGGAAAAAGTCAGGCAGGAGGCAAAGAGGGTGCGCGAGGGCTCAGATTGGAGGAACTCGTCTATTGCATGTTTGTCATTCACAAACTTCTGCTCATCCCCGGGTGTAAACATTCCCGTCCTGTAAACAGGTGTATAAGAACCTGTATGTGATGGGTATTATACACCAGAGATGAATGCATTGGCTCGTGCTCACACGTGAGGAGATGGGAGATATTGCAATCAAATAAAGGACATGAGATGCCGCAGTATCAAAAGAAAAAATTGCATATTTTGAATTTTTGGAAAATAATTTTTTCTTCTCTTAACACAACGACATTGTATTAACCCAGTATTGGATAAAAATCTTGCAATTGTGCCATTTTCTTTGTAGTGAGAAACACAGGGGGTGCAAAAGATAAATGGTAAATCCTGAGCTTAATACTATGTTCACACGGCTTAACTTAACGCCCCGCAATTACGCCGTGTGGCCAGGGGCGGGGCGAGAGCGGGGGAGTGAGCGGGGGGCCGGCACATCGCCGGCCCATTGACTTGCATTAAACCCGCGCGCTATCACATGGTAATTCACAAAGTCACTTATCTCCCCCCGCGGCGGATTCCCGAGCAGGAGAGGAGACGTAATCCATATTTCTCTATGAGAACTGTGGGAAATTACCGTAATGAATGGGCCCTTTTTCACCGTAATTTCGCACTTCGGCGCGTAATTACGGACCGAAATACGGCCCATTTTAAGCCGTGTGAAATGGCCAAAAGCAAACAGGGTTTTAGCTTGTTTGCCTAAGGTTGATTAGTCGGGTGTGACTGCTGGGACCTCCCCAAACTACAGAAAAAGGGGCTGTTCACCGGCGGGTTTTCCCGCGGCTCTCCCGATTTTTCCCACGGCCAAAGCCCCGTTGAACCTCGCCGCAAACTCGAGTCTCCCGACGCGGGTTTGCGGCGCGGGCGTTGGCCGTGGTCTCGGCGCGGGTGGGGCATGGTTTGGGGCGCGGCCTGTGCCGAAGGTTTGCCCCCATGCAAATTAATAGCCGCGCACCACCCGCGGCGATGCCAGCTGCAGCACCGCGCGTCAGCCGCGCAGACCACTCCCTGTCAAGAATTGACAGGAGAGTTCTCCACACGCGCGGGTTTGGCCGCGGCCCCGAATCACAAAAACTTTCACACGACGTTTTTGTTATCCGTTTTACGGATCCGCAAAACGGATCTAACAATTGTCAGTGTGATTAAAATTGCTTTCAATGGCAAAAGCGCATCGCTGTTCACACGGGAGATCGGCGATGCGCTTTTGAGGGCTCTCCTGCGCTGCGCTTTTCGGATCTGCTTTAAGAATTGACATGTCTATTCTTCTTGCGTTCTACGCAAGTGAAAGCCCATAGGGAATAATGGAGTCCACTTTTGGCACCTGTCCAAAAGCGCTCCACACTGTGGGTATGTATCTGCGGCGCTTTGCATCCTAAAAGCGGATGGGAAAAGCGCAGTGCACAGCTGATGGATCGGAGGTGAGCGTGACTGCAGTGGGCAGGATCGTTGGATGGAGGTGTTGGTGCCGGGCTCGGCACAGCCGAGCAGAGTTTGCTGCTGCCGGGCTTGAGTTTGCAGCCGCCGCCGGGCTCTGCGCAGCCGAGCAGTGTGGGCTGCCGGGGCCGCTGACGGGCTCGGGAGTGTGCTGCCACCGCCGGGCTCGGGACTTGGCTGCCGGTGCCGGGCTCGGGACATTGCTGCCGACACCGCCGCCTGGATCTGGACTTTGCTGCCGGCGTCGCTGCTGGGCTCAGGACTTTGCTGCCGCCGCCGCCGGGCTCTGGACTTTGCTGCCGCCGCCGGGCTCTGGTCTTTGCTGCCGCCGCTGGGCTCCGGACTCTGCTGCCGGTGCCGCCGCCGGGCTTGAGACTTTGCTGCCGACGCCACCGCCGGGAACGGTGCAGCCGAGCAGAGTTTACTGCCGGCGCCACCGCTGGGCTCGGCTGTGCCACGTATAGTGTGCTGCTGCCGCCACTGATGAATGGAGTCCGGCGGTAGAGGATGACTGGAGTCGGTCGTAAGGAAGAAGATGAATTGGAGTCGGCGTGGAGAAGAATGAATGGAGTTCGGGCGCGGAAGAAGATGAATGAGTCGGCCGGAAGAAGATGAATGGAGTCGGGCGCGGAAGAAGATGAATGGAGTCGGGCGCGGAAGAAGATGAATGGAGTCGGGCGCGGAAGAAGATGAATGGAGTCGGGCGCGGAAGAAGATGAATGGAGTCGGGCGCGGAAGAAGATGAATGGAGTCGGGCGCGGAAGAAGAACGAGAGAGAGAGAGAGAGTCTGAGTGACTCTGAAAACGTATCTGTAAAGCGGATCCGTTAAACGCAAGTGAAAAGCATGCAATACGGATCCACATAAAGTATCACCTCTTGCGTTTTTCGGATCCGCTTTACGGATGCACTTTTCACTCCTCAAAAACGGATCCGCAAAAAAGGATCCAAAACGTCGTGTGAACAAGCCCTAACTCCTCTCAAATTGATGGGCACCAACAATTGCTTCTCTAAGATCATTGCAGATCTCTTTATTGCTTGGCATTAAGTTAACAAACCTGCAAGCTGCCAAAACTTCTGCTTTCAGCTTGTGTTCAAATGCTTGGCTTTTTAAATGCAGGTTTTGAACTGAAAACCAGGAATGGATCATTATTGGAGGACACATATTAAGAAAAAACTGGGACTTTTCCTTGTTTTAAATCCCTTCATGGTTTTGGCTTTAAAAACTGCATCTTAAAAGCTGAACATTTGAATGCAGCCTTAGGCTAGGTCTACGCAGCACAGGATTTCGGTTCGTTTTTCAGCGGATTTTGAATCCGCTGAAAAACTGACCGTACCCAGCCCTGTGTAGCCCTCAATAGAAAGTCAGTGCTGTGTAGAATACAGCACGGATTTTCTAATGAGGGAAACCTGAACCGAAAACCGTCCGACGGCATATAGAACCCAATGTACTGTGCTGCTTGGAATCCGAAATCTGACTGTTGTTTTTTTGTGCAAAAAAAGGTGGTGCGGCGCGGTTCAGCAATTTGAATATTTTAGGCGGCATTTTCAGATTGCTGTGTAGACTTAGCCTTAGGCTGGGTTCACATGCTGTGTTTTCATTGAGTTTTTGCTGTGTTTCTCAGCTGCATCAAGAGCCCATGCATTTTGATAATTGACTCTAATCTGGAACACAGGTGAAATTAGGGTCAGCTAAAACAGGCATGCGTTTTTTAATTGCTTTGCGTTTTTTGGTTGTCTTTGTTTAGCGGTCTTCAACTGTAATGTGTGAACTCACCCTTATAGAGGAGTTCACACTTGCTGATGATCAATTAATGAATAGCATTTGGATAGAAGCACCAGGCTGCTACTTACACTCTTAATTCCTTTGAAAACAATAGGGTGCCGTCACATGGTGCGGGTTTTCTGTGTCACTACTACACAGCTGTGATGCTGCCTTTGTTACAAGGAAGCACTTTCAATTTTTTAAATTAAGTGGAAAGGTGCTGCAAGTGAGTAATCAATTATTGTGCTTATTGTGTCCACAAGGGTATTAGCACAATAATTGATTACTCATTTACAACACCTTTCCAAACAATTTAGGAAATCGAAAGGTGCCTGCTGGTAACAAAGGCAGTTTGACAGCTGTGCAGTCCTAAGGGTCCATTCACACGACGAGTAAAATGTACTCATCAGACTCTACCTTTGAAAACCGTGTCAGGCGATAGGGTTGGCAACGAGTACTTCATTTGGATTTTGTTAATTTTTTGCAGTGGATTTACAAGTCCCATTCATTTCTGTGGGGTTCTGGATGCGGATCCATGGCCAAAATGACATACAAACTTTTTTCACGTGTTTTACACTAGGTTTCTAGTCATCCCCATTGACCTCAATAGAAAATTTTCTGGAATATGACAGAAAAATGAACATTTTCTAAGTTTTTTTTCTTACTTTTAACAACCAACCAACAAAATATGCGTTATATGAACTAATCTCTTCATACCTCATTAACTGAACATTCAGCGTCTCTCATTCTCGCACCACCTCCTCCCCCCGGCCTCTCTCTGTTGGTGTCCCCCCAGGAGTCAGACCTGAATCCACCACTCTTCTCTATCTACACTCTTGGCCTCGGTCAGCTCATAGCATCACATGGCTTTCATTACCCCCTGTATGCTGATGATACCCAACTCTACATCTCCGGCCCAGATGTCACTTCTCTACTCTCCCGGATCCCTGACTGTCTGTCCTGCATTTCCTCCTTCTTCTCCTCCTTCCTGCTAAAACTAAAAGTGGAGAAAACTGAATTTATCATCTTCCCCCCATCCCACTCTATCCCTCAACCTGATCTCTCTGACAGTCAATGGCTACACTCTCTCACTGGCTCTGCAGGTCCGCTGCATTAGGATAACCTTTGACTCCAATCTGTCCTTCAAACCGCACACCCAAGCCCTCACCTCTGCCTGCCGCCTCCACCTGAAAAATATCTCCTGAATCCGCTCATTCCTTAACTTTGAAAACACAAAAATGCTGGTCCATGCCCTTGTCATCTCCTTCGTAGACTACTGCAACATCCTTCTCTGTGGCCTCCCGTCTAGCACCCTCGCTCCCCTCCAATCCATCCTTAACTCTGCTGCCCGTCTGATTCACCGCTCTCCTCGCTACTCCTCTGCCTCTCCCCTCTGCCAATCTCTACACTGGCTACCCATTGCCCAGCGAATTCATTTCAGTTACTAACCCTGACCTACAAGGCTCTCCATGACCTCTCCCCTCCATACATCTCTGCCCTAATCTCTAGATACCATAACGCACACAATCTCCGCTCCTCACAGGACCTTCTCCTCTGCTCTCCTCTTATCAGCTCCTCACACAACTGTCTCCAAGACTTCTCTTGTGCTTCCCCCACACTCTGGAACTCACTGCCCCAACACATCAGACTCTCCCCCACCTTCACTAGCCCCAAAGGTAACCTGAAAACCAACCTCTTCAGGAGCCTATAACCAACAATAACCCACCCCACAAACATGTCTGTCCCTCACCTCCTGTCTCTTTCCTCCTTCCCTGTAGACTGTAAGGGGCCGTTCACATGGCACAGTGCAAATACCGGTCGGAAATCCCATTTTTTTCCATAGAGGTGCATGTAAAACCGGGTGAAAACCCGTGCAGTGGGGACAAGCCCTAAGCCCTCACGGGCAGGGTCATTTTGTTCCTTTGTACCAGTTGTTAGTCATTTATCGTCACCTTGTACTTGTTTGACCTACATTATGTATATAACCTTCCTTGAATGTACAGCATTCTGGACTTAAGGGCACTGTAAAATAAATAATAACTATAAGGGTATAATCACACGATGTATTGCGGCGCGTACAGAACGCGTACAGCCCGCCAGCCCCATAGACATGCATTACTCAAGATATGTTACTCACCCAGGCGTACAATACGAAAGTATTGTACGCCCACGGGGACGAGGCGTAATCCATAGGTCTCTGTAAGGCTATGTTCACACGGCTCATCCTGGGACATATTTCACTGCGCGAATTACGGCTGGAATACGTCCCAGTCATTACGGTAATCCATAGTTCTCATAGAGAACTATGGATTACATCTCCTTTCCCCGCTCGTACAATACAGCGGGCGGGGAGAGAAGTGACATGTCATTTACTAGCGGCGTATACGCGCCGTGAATAATGAATTTCCCTGCGTATTAAGCGCAGTACGCCAGGAAATACACAGCAAAATGCCCCCCAAAATAAGCCGTGTGAACATACCCTAATGCGTAATCTTTATTAAGGTCAGTGGAGATGGTTTACTGTTGGTTTTAGATGAGTATTTCAAATCGAAATCCACGTGGATTCTGACTTGAAATACGTAGCATGTGGATGGAGTCTTAGGCATGGCTCACACGGCAGATTTCGGCGCGGGTTTGGATGCGGGTTTCGCCGCGGTTGCCGCGGCCAAAACCTTGTCCAAACCTCGCCTCAAACTCACGTCTCCCGACGCGGTTTTGCGGCGCGATTGCGGCAAGTTTATCGGCGAGGTTTTTCCCATACAAATTAATAGACGGGGCAAAAACCGCGCCGAGAATCGCGGCCCAAACGGCCAAACCAGCGGTGACACCGCGCGGCCGCCGTGCTCAAGACTCGCTGTCAGAATTGACAGGAGACTTCTTAAACATGTGCGGCAACCTTGTAATGAACTGGGGGCGTTTGGGGCGCGATTTAGACGAGTTTTTGGCCGCAGAAACCGCGCCGAAACCCGCGGCCAAATCCGCCGTGTGAACAGGGCCTTACCCAGCAAAATCTGCCTAGTGTGAAAGTGCCTCAAGAGGGCACTTCCTTTTTTACACCCTGCATTTGCATTTTGGCCTGGTTTTTGTTCAATTACTAATAACATAGTAAAATCTGTTGTATGCTGTTTTTTGTATGAGGTTGTAGTTACCTAATATTAAGACCTTCTAAGAACCAGCGTTTTTTTTTTTCATTCTATCCTGATACATAAATGCAGAACTCAAAGACTCAAGTTTTTTTTTCTAGCAAACCTTATCTGTGAAGGCATTTTGGACTTTGGTTATCGGGGGAAGTGCACTGATTACATCTTGTATAACCTACTGGTCCATTGATCAATCTCTACAGAATTCAAGGAGGGTGTACTTTTTTTTTTCTCATCACTATATATAATGTGCCAGAGATTTGTACAGTAGTCGTATGTATTTGGGAATGACTGTATAAGCAGCTCTCTGACATGCATGTGTAGGTTTGGCTAAGCTGTAAAGTTCAGTGCCCGGGAGGGTGACCTGCCTGGTATCTGCAGGAAGGTCACTTCGTGTTTGCAGAGGCGCTGTATTACCGGTAAATACATGCCATTTATTATCAGCACAGTCTGGGAGCCGTAGAAAAACATTATAAGCCACTAATGCAGCTACTCATTGCGCTATTATGCAGTAACATTTCTTTAACCAAGCATCAATGGAATCTGCTAAATGTCAGATTATAAAATATTCCAGCCGTCACAGAGAAGTATATGAAACTTGCCAAATTAGAGAACTTTCAGGATAAAATCTAAAATATCTCCCAATTTCCTAAATGTTTAAGCAAGTTCCTCATCGGAACGACCCCAGAACTGCCTAGAAACATCCCTTTATCTGCAAATGAGCAAAAGACGGAGTTCACATCTGCGGCAGAGGTTCTGTCCGGAGTCTCCGATGCAGAGATGGAACCAGACCTGTTTCAACGACAGACTCCAATGGCGGCTGACGGATCTAATTAACCTTACTGCGGTACGTCCGGTTTCCATTGCAGCGTCCAACGTTTTAATGGAAAAGTAAGCTATTTTAACGTCATTTTTGACAGAGTCTGAGATGTAGGATCCAAACAGAATCAATGCAGATATGAACCAGGCCTAAGACTTTGCTTCCTCATTCAGGGCACTGTTGGGAGCAATACTGCAATATTGTTTTTGCATCTGTACTTGTGAAATTCCACATCATATTGTCAATATGCACTGGAAACTATTTCTAGAATATATTATCAGATAATTGTGCACAACTCTCCATTCTGTTCTATGGGAGTTCCCAGTACAGGGGATCACTGTGTTCTCTCCATTCTGTTCTATGGGAGTTCCCAGTACAGGGGAGTGCTGTATTCTCCATTCTGTTCTATGGGAGTTCCCAGTACAGGGGAGCGCTGTGTTCTCCATTCTGTTCTATGGGAGTTCCCAGTACAGGGGAGGAGCTGTGTTCTCTATTCTGTTCTATTGGAGTTCCCAGTACAGAGGAGCGCTGTGTTCTCTTCATTCTGTTCTATGGGAGTTCCCAGTACAGGGCAGAGCTGTGTTCTACATTCTGCTCTATGGGAGTTCCCAGTACAGGGGAGCGATGTGTTCTCTATTCTGTACTATGGGAATCTCCCAGTAAAGGGGAGCGCTGTGTTCTCTCCATTCTGTTCTATGGGAGTTCCCAGTACAGGGAAGTGCTGTATTCTCCATTCTGTTCTATGGGAGTTCCCAGTACAGGGCATTGCTGTGTTCTCTCCATTCTGTTCTATGGGAGTTCCCAGTACAGGGGAGTGCTGTATTCTCCATTCTGTTCTATGGGAATTCCCAGTACAGGGGAGCGCTGTGTTCTCTTCATTCTATTCTATGGGAGTTCCCAGTACAGGGCAGAGCTGTGTTCTCCATTCTGTTCTATGGGAGTTCCCAGTACAGGGGAGCGCTGTGTTCTCCATTCTGTTCTATGGGAGTTCCCAGTACAGAGGAGTGCTGTGTTCTCCATTCTGTTCTATGGGAGTTCCCAGTACAGAGGAGCACTGTGTTATCTCCATTCTGTTGTATGGGAGTTCCCAGTACAGGGGAGCGCTGTGTTCTCTCCATTCTGTTCTATGGGAGTTCCCAGTACAGAGGAGCACTGTGTTCTCTCTATTCTTTTCGATGGGAGTTCCCAGTACAGAGGAGCGCTGTGTTCTCCATTCTGTTCTATGGGCGTTCCCAGTACAGAGGAGCAGCATGTTTGACCGTACTCAGAACTCCCATATAACAGAACGGAGAGTCAAAGGCAAACGTGACCGACTCTCCATTCTGAGCAGACACTTTTGGGGGGGCCCGTTCCTGAGGTTGGACCTGCACCTATCAGGCTTTTATCGCCTTTCATATTGGGTGGATTTCCATGCATGTCAATTCTGATTTGGATTTGCTGTGGATTTTCATAGTGGATTTCACCTTTGCACACACAGGCTGGAATCGTCATCAAAATCTATGTCAAAATCCAAGAGTAAGGCTAAGTTCAAGCTTGGTAAGAAAGAAAGACTGCATTCTCACCCGAATACTCTGCTCCATGCTGTGAAAGGGATTAGTCCCAGTTCGGTGTCCACTCTACTGGTTGCAAATGGTCCTGAGTTTATGGCAAACAAACTCCACAATAGTGTCCAAAGATAAACAGATGGACC
The DNA here is from genome assembly GCA_025379985.1 of Phyllomedusa bahiana. Lineage (NCBI taxonomy): Eukaryota > Metazoa > Chordata > Amphibia > Anura > Hylidae > Phyllomedusa > Phyllomedusa bahiana. The sequence continues at coordinate 12,451 of JAODAL010011762.1, forward strand.
AGCACCTCAAAAAAGTGGAACATTATTTATTGGATTTTCACATACAGGTGATTAAAAAGTAAAACGGAGAACAATGCAGCCGCGTTTTGGGCAAACCTATGCCCTTGTTCACTGCATCTAATGTTCCACTTTTTTGAGGTGCTGGTCCATCTGTTTTTCTTTGGACACTAAGGCTAAGTTCACACAGCAGTTTGGTCCCGCTCAGGACCTCCGTTGTGGCTCTCCATCGGGATACCTGAAAAGAGAAGGGAACAACAGTGGGAATGTAGTGACTTTTTCATGAAGTTTGCTCTGTTTCCCGAATGTCAACACTTTCTCTGCCAGACACGATACTGCACAATATTGTCTGCAACGCAAAAGCGTTAAAGGAGTTGTCTCATTACGAGCTTTCAGCCTGTCAGTGTCCCTGGTAAGTTGAACTGAGGGGCGTGCTAGCTTGTCTGTCTGTTCTGCTCCCTCTCCCCCCTCCCATCAGCACACAGGCAGCTACATAACTTCTATAGGGGGGGGAGGGGGTTTGCTCTCAGAGTTCACCCTGTGTGTGCCTGCCTAGGTCTGTTGCAGGAGAGGGCTGATCTAGGAGTGTAGAGAGGAATATGAAGCTGTGTGCTAATAACAGAGCAGAGAGGATGCATGTGTTCCTATATCCCCTGCTTAGCTTACAAGTCTCCACATCTCCAGCAACAACAAGGGAAGTGTTACTATACTCAGGATGTGTCACTAATACAGGAGAACATAAAGTATTCACATGCCTGATCTCTATAGTATTAGTATAGTCACAGTTCCAAAGACATATCATGATTATAGTAACAGACAGGGTCACTGCTGTCACATCTATCTGTGTAGAGAGCAGGAGGAAGCAGGCACACACAGGGTTAATCCAAGCAGCACGGACATAGAAGCCAGAGTCCTCCTCCCCCTCCCCCCTCCACTACAGAAGCATTCTGTGCGGGAGGGGCTCTCTGCTCCGACCTGTCTTCAAAGGTGATGAGTCATTCAGACCTGACAGCCAGTAAGATAAGGATCAACAGGTCGGCTACTATAGAGATCTGAGAAGCTGATGTAGTAATACTAACAGGGCTAGCTCAAAATCAGTAGGACATTTGTAATGAACATATATTGCAAAGCTGCTTGTTTTTTAAAGATCTTTAAATTAAAACCCAATCATTGTAGCGAGACAACCCCTTTAAGGCATGTTCACACGGCTTAAAATGGGCCGCATTTCATTACGGTAATTCACAGTTCTCATAGAGAACTATGGATTACGTCTCCTCTCCCCGCCCGGGAAGCCGCCGGGCGGGGAGATAAGTGACATGTCACTTTCTAGCGGCGTATACGCGCCGCTAGTAATGATAGTCTATGGGCCGGCGAAGTGCCGGCCCCCTGCTTACTCCCCCGCTCCCGTCCCCGTCCACACGGCGTAATTGCGGGGCGTAATTACGTCCCGCAATTAAGCCGTGTGAACATAGCCTTAGTGTTTGGGAAACAGAGCAAACCCAACAGTGGCTCCATCTGCTCTGTTGTGTTCTATTGTTCCACTGGGTACCCTCCCCGGAGGTCCTGAGTGTGACCACACCACAGTGTGATCCCAGCCTGTTACATGCTGTTCATTAGGGTTAGGCCGTGTTCACACGGCTTATTCCCGACGGATTTGTGCGCCGTATTGAGCTCACAAATCCGCCGTGAATACGGGGCGGGACGGGGCGGGGCCGGAGCGCGGCGGGGGCGCCGCTCCCGGCCCCATAGACAATGCATTGTTTACGGCGCGTCCGCGCCGTAAATAATGTGCATGTCACTTTCTCCCCCCGCGGCGGATTTGCCGAGCGGGGAGGAGCGACGGATTCCACTGTTCTCTATGAGAGCAGTGGATTACCGTAATGACTCCGACGGATTGGCGCCGTACTGCAGTGCAAATCCGGCGCGGAATACGGCGCCAATCCGTCGGCAAATAAGCCGTGTGAACGGGGCCTTACTGGGTTTTCTGCAACCCCATTCACAAACTGAAGAAACTGTCCGTGCAGAAGAAAAATCTTCAGTGTGTCCCACTTGCTGGAGGACTTGGCTATAAGACTGAGACTAGTGTACCCAAATTTTTAGAAATTTGGTTGAAACATACCATACTCGATCAAAATCAGGAACCCCTCAGAAGCATCCTCTATTTGTGGTCAAACATGCCTGAATGCCATATTTCTACACATTGTGACGTGGAAAGCATATCTGGTGTCACTGCATCAACTTGAGCACCACTACATCGAATATGTGGTGCCACAGGGTCCCAGCTTATTTCCCATTAGCCATTTGGAATATATTTAAATTTTAGTGGAGCAACTAGTGGTCTATATGGGTATGTTCACAAGGCGTGTTTTACTCCATGTAACGTATGCTTTTCGATACGTGTTTGGATTAGTCTGTTTTACCCCAAACGGACCTAAACACATATCGAATAAATAGCAGTGTGATTTACATTGCTTTTTTTTTCAATAATAGATTTTTATTAAGGCATTTTCCAAAATTTTTAACATTGCAAAACACTTACATTGCTTTTTATTAGAAAGACGCATCGGCGTTCACACGAGTGATCTCATTTCATATTTCGGATCCGTTCGAAGAATTGTCAGGTCAATTCTTGATCCGAAAGACGCAGCAGGAGCCCTATAATAAACTATAGGGTGCGATCCTGCTGCATCCAACACGCATCCAAACACACAGCTGCATGATGGATATGTGTTGGATCTGTTTTAGATCTGATTGCTGCAGCGTTTTTGGATCCAATTTTGCGGATCCAACATGGATCCAAAAACGCTGTGTGAACATACCCTTAGTCTCCACACATCTATATGGTGCCTCTCCCTAATGAAGAAGTTACCCCTTTCGAGCTATACCTAAAACCTCTCACCTAACCAACCATTCTCTACTTTTCAATGATAAGAGGTCCAACACCGTGAAACAGCTGTCTGCAGATGAATATCTGGTTGGCATTAATCCCATTCACATTGCAAGTCTCAGTGAGTCGGAAGCGGCTTTAGGAATGCAACATGTAATAGGTGCTCTACAGAGTCCTAGCTCATTTCCCATGATCCTTTTTGAATATATACAGCAATGTCTTGTATGATTTCACTTCTCAATTCCTGGATAGTTTGTGGCTTATTCCAGTAAACTTTCCCCTATAGGGGGTCCCATGAGAAAGTTCAATGGGGTTCAAAAGAGGTGACTGAAGTGTCGAAAGTCTCTTAGAGATAATGTGATCCTCCAAAAATATGAGCTAGCTGTACCGTCTCCCTTGTGGACGGCAACAGTTGGGTTAAAGGGGTTTTGCCACGATCTCATTTCATACCTCTTGCATCCAGCTCTTCAGCTCTGTGTGCTCAGAAGTGGGGGTGGGGTGATTTGTTTGAATTGCATATCATGTGACCCAGCAGGATGACATCACCAGGCCTTTCCTTTTCTCTAGTCAAAGAAAGTCTCTTTATGTGAAGAACTGTAAGTAGCTACATTGTAGCTCAGAGGTACAACTTTTGCCTCCAGGCACAAGTGTTCTTGGTTCAAATCCCTGCAGGAACCAACCCTGTGGATTTTTTCTCTTTATCAATGCACAGACCTGATTGAGGTTTTCTTTTTTATTTATTTACACAGTTTGACTAATTACTAAGGAGTACAGAGGACAGGAGTAGAATGACAGCACCTGGGGTTTGAACACTCAGTAGCTGCCTGAGAGGAGAGGTGATGTCTGAGCATGTGCGATCAGGAGTGAGGAGCTCTCAGCCCTGGTCGTATCCCCTGGAGACGAGCTGTAAACAATGGATCACTAAAGGAGCAGCTAAAACAAAAACCGTGCAGAATTTTTAATAATGATGAATGGTGAAAATGTTTGTTATTTAATTTACAAACTTCCCACGTCAACTTTACTTCGTGGCAAAACCCCTTTAATGAGTGCTTGCCAAACCTTATGAGTAGTTGCTGATTTTCAGTGAGTAAGGTATGTTTTAATTTAATAAAAATGTGTTCATTAGTCTTGGACTACAGCTAATTTTTCGGGGCTCCACAAGGGAAAAACCTGTAGATATAATCATTCTTGTGGGTTCAAAAATTGGAAAACCTATCCAGCGGCAGATTGACCCCATCCAGTGGGCTAAATTTTCACCATGATGGGCTGTAAAAATTCTCATCTTTAAATCCCCCGTGTAAGCCTCAGATTTCTGCCATTTCAGACGTGCAATGTATAAATCATTGTTAAATCTCCAGACCCAGAATTTACTATAATACAGGGAGATTCACTTGAAAGACCCCCCGAATATCAGGGCCGGGACGACGGGTAGGCCAAGGTAGGCGAAACCCCCTAGGGGGGCCTACCTCAGCCTTCCCTAAGGGGGGGCAGGGAGGGCCCCGACCCTCGCCGGGCCCGGGCCCCCTCCCCGTGGGCCTGAAGCGGGGCGGTTCTGTAAACCGCTTTTTTTGGGGAAAGCAGAGAGCAAGCGTCCCCCCCCCCGCAGACAGTGTGGGGCCCCGTTTCCCCGGGGAGGATCGCTGGATCCCCCCGGTAAAACCGCGGGGCCAAAACACAGCGGGGCCCGGGCCGGGTCCTCCCCAGCGCTGAGGGACCCGCCCGCCCCGTGCGCCTCACCCGGCAGCGTCGCTTTGATTGATGTCATCACAACACTCCCTCCCCTCGGGCGCCGGGCCGCGTCATAGGCGTGTCCCCGGGAGCTCCCGGGAAAAGGAAAGGCCGCGGGGCCCTAAAGAGGACAAAAAGAGGAGCCGCCCCCCGGGGAATTTTGGGTTTGTATTAATGTTTTTGTTTTTAAGTCCCCGGGGCCTTTTTGGCCCCCCTAAAATTTCCGCCTTGTGGCCCCTAAAATTCCGCCTTTTGGCCCCCTTTTATTTTTCCCCTGGGGCCCCCCTATTTTCCCGCCTTTGGCCCCCCTTTATCATCGCCGCCCTGCGGGCCCCCTTTTAATGCCGGGCCTGCGGCCCCCATAATCCTCCCGGGGTTCCCCCCTTTAATGCCTCCCTGGGCCCCCCCTTTAATGCCGGCCTGGGGCCCCCCCCTTTAATCCCTGCCTCGGCCCCCTATATTCTGCCGGGGCCCCCCTATATCCCCCCTTTGGGGGCCCCCTATTTTTGGCCGCCTGGGGCCCCTTTAATGCCGGGCCTCCCGGCCCCCTTTTAATGCCTGCCTGTGGCCCCCTTTTTTTCCCTCCCTTTTTGGCCCCCCGTAGGGCCTGCCGTGGCCCCTATTTTCCTGCCGTGGCCCCTATAATGCCTGCCTTCGGCCCCTATAATACCTGCCTGCGGCCCCCATAGTACCTGCCTGCCCTCCTTTAAGCCTCCCCTTGGGGCCCCCCCCTATTCCTGCCTGCGGCCCCCTAAAAACCCTTTGCCGGGGGGGCCCCCTTTTAATGCCTGCCTGCGGCCCACCTATGATCCGGGCTGGGGCCCCCTATATTCTCCCCTGGGGCCCCCTTACGCCTGCCTGGGGGCCCCCCTATTTCCTGCCTCTTTCCCCTATAATACCTGCCTGCGGCCCCCAAATAATGCCGGGCCGGGTCCCCCCTATAGGGCCTGCCTGTGTCCCCCAAAAACCCCGGGCCTGACCCCCCATACGCCTGCCCCTGTGGTCCCCATACGCCTCCCCGAGCCCCCAAACGGCTTGCCCTGGGCCCCTTTTATGCCTCCCTGGGGGCCCCCCGTAGGGCCCTGCCGACCCCCCCATACGGCGTCTGTGGCCCCTAAATCCCCTGCCTGGGCCCCCATACCCCTGCCTGAGCCCCCTTTATGCCTCCCTTTGGCCCCCAATACGCCTCCCTGGGGCCCCCCATACGCCGCCTGGGCCCCATACGCCTCCCTGGGGGTCCCTTTACCCCTGCCTGGGGGCCCCCTTTTACCCCTGCCTGAGCCCCTGTACCACCCCCTGGGGCCCCCCCATACCCCGCTTTTTTGGCCCCATTGCCTAAAGGCCCCCATACGCCTGCCTGGGGCCCCCTTTTAAAAGGCCCCCTTTTGTGGCCCCCTATCCGCTGCCTGTGGCCCCTTTTACTTCCCTTGGCCCCTTTAAAAAACCCCCCTGCCTGTGGCCCCTTCCCCCTCCCTAAAACCCCTAGCTTTTATATTTGCCGACCCCCCTTACTTTTTATACCTGCCTGATTCCCCCTTTTTTTAATATACCTACCTGTCTAAGGGGCCCCAAATCAATATACCTCCTGACTGAGAGGGCATTTTCTTTTATATGTCTGACTAAGGGGATTTATAAAACCTTTTTTTTAAAGGGAGTTACTGGAAATGGGGGAATTCTAAGATTTTTTGTGTAAAAATCCTCAGGGCCCCAGTTTTTCCCGGGGGCAATCGGGCTTAAAGGGTTGTAAACCCGGGGAAGGGAGAAGAAAAGGAAAGTGAAGGGACGTAAATCAGAAAAAGACGTCCCCTGTGATTTACAAAATGTAACTCCCGGTAAATCACTTATATTTCTGCGGAGGTTTTAACCAATAAAACTATTCTCCCAACAATCTGGCCCACTGTATGGGGGTGGTTTTTATGTCTTCTTGCCTGTTCCCAGCGATAGCCCACTTGTGGGGGTCGCTTTTGGGTAAGGGTCGGGCGGGGATTTTTTTGAGTTTAAAGGGTAGTGTTTTTTTGGGGTCTTGGTTTTTTTGGAGTGTTTTTAGTAACAACCCATTCTTTTTGGTAGTTTTGGCTCCATTATCGGTATTTTTTTAGTGACTGTTATTTAGGGGTATTGCACTGCCCATCGGGGGGGAGCGATTTTGAAAATGAAAAATTTGTCGGGGGTTGATTTTCATTGTGCAGTAAATGCTGGGGAAAGATGGACGGGAGCTATGTGGAATGGCAAAAAATTATTTACGGGAAACCGGGCGCAGGGGGGGAGGGGGGAAAAATTAGGGGGTGTGTGTGGGGGGGGGTATCTTTTTGAAGCGAGGGGGGGGGGGGGCCTTTTGGCTGTACTCCCTTTGGGCCCCAAAAAATCCCCTTGTCCCCCCCCTTTGCCCGAATTTTTCTTTTAACTAACCCCCCGCTGGGGATAAGCAACCCAAAAACCAAACGAATCCCCAAAATCCGCTCCCAAAATATGGAGCCAGGGGCGTAGCATGGGAAGGGTTTGCAGGGGTAAGGGGGTCGGAAACTATTCGGGGACCCCTTTCAAATTTTTTTCACACCCTTCCCCACCAAAACCCCCTTCCCCCCCCCCTCCCCCCCCCCCCCCCCTCTTTGTTAGCTTTTGCAAATTTTTTTTTAAAAAAAAGAAAAAAAAATATCACCCTGGGCATAAAAAATTTTTAGACCCTTTGCTTTCAATCTTATTTAAACCCCCTTGTGACAAAATTTCCTTTGCTCCTCCTTGAGATGGGGGTTTTTTACTCCTTCATTGTAGTCCAGCTGTGTTTAATTAAACTGAATGGGGCTTGATGAGGAAAGGGGACCACCTTTCTATTTTAAGCCTCACTGCTCACCGGTTTTCAAAAGCACATTTTAGAATCATGAGATTAAAATTGCCCAAGGACTCAAGGGGGAAAAAAATTGGCAAGGCAAAGATCCCGGCCAAGGGTTAAAAAAGAATTTTTTTGCATCCCCTCAAGGTTCCAAAAATCACCAAATGGCCCCCATAATCCTTTTAAAAGGAAAAGTTTGGGACGGGCCACAACTCTTTCCCTTTACCCGGGTGTCCCCCCAAAAATAAGCAATCGGGGGAAGAAGAAGCCTTTTGGTGGGGAGAGGTTTTAAAAACGAACCCCAAGATCACTGTGGCTTTAGCCTCCAAGTGCAAAAGGAAATTGGGGGATTTTTAGAAAGGTAAGGGATGAAAACTTTTTGTTTCCCAACTGTAGCAGTCGCTACCGGGCCCTGCCCGGCGTGAGGGGTCCCAAAATTCCTCCTGCCACATAAGGAGATACCAGCAATGTAAGTGGAACTGGTAACTGTTTGGGGGGGGGTTTTCACATTTTGCACTAAGGGCCCCGGGGTTTAATTACGCCCTGTAAGGGCTTCCATCAAGTGGACGTCGGGGGCAGTGAGATAAGGGTGGAAAGCCATGGCCCAATTTTTTAACCCCCTGTTTTCGAATTACGAGATTATATTCCCCGTACCCCTTCAACTTCGCCACTTAACTTCTCATCAAAAATGGTTGGGGCACCGTAAATTTGGGAGCACCCTTCACGGTGCAAACCTGTTGGGTCACCAAATTTATTTAACAAAGTCATAGTGAATTTTTGGGGAAATATGGGGGGCACATGTAAAGAACCTTTTTTAGGTTTTAAAACCCACTTTTTGCCCATTTGGTTTTTATACATGTGGCCCTTTTGGTTGGGGTTTGGGGACGTTTTAATAAAGGATGTTATTCAGAAGAAAGGTACAGAAATGTGGGATCATTTGGGCCCTTTCATGGGGGGGGAGGCGGGCCGGGAATGTCTGGGAAATCAAAACGATGACATTTTTCTGAAACAGTCGCCCACGAAACCTTTTTAGGGCGCTGGGATAGGGAGGGTTGGGGGTCCGTATCCAAAAAAGGTCCCAAGGGGCTGCAAAAAAAAGGGGGAAAAAACTGAGCATTCTGGGGGCACCAAACCCTCCCGAAGCTCGGGGCGAGTGATATGGGGGAAAAAATTTGATCTTTAATGGTTTTTTGGTTTTTTATTTTTGGAAAAAAAATTTTTAAAAAGTGAAATTTTCTGGGATTTCCCCTCGGTACACCAAGAACATGGAGCGTCGTGCCGAAATGTGTCTGGCATAAAGTGAAGACCACCTCTAGCATGGCATGTAATGCAATCGATTACACATACGACAAGGGATGGAAGCTGAATTTTTTCTGGGTCAGATTGCTTCATGCTAATGGGGATTACAATAGGATATTCAGGGCCTTTGAATGAATGTGAATCCCCCTGTGGTTCCTAAGTGAAGCAGAGGAACACTTCACTGTTATGCAGGATTATACTCATTGCAGGACTTTCCATCAAATTACCATTAAAGTACCAAGAAATTGGATGCAGAAGAATTAGTGCATCTGAAAGAGCCAACTTTACATATGGATAATAGGAAAAAAGCTGCTCATGGGGGCATGTCCTCACCTGTTGGTGCCATAGGGTGAATATCACTCAGAAGGGAGCTACAGAAAACTATTCTATACAAAAACAATGGGTCATGAATTCTGGAACTACCAAATATACTTACTTTATTACAGAATTCCTTTATACCATCATCTAGTAATGCAGGGTCATTTTAATTGCAGAACTTTTCATCAAATTACCAATAAATTGGAGGCAGAATTGGACACGCTTTTGGGTCAGATGCAGAAGCCCTATACATAGGGCAAATTTGGTCCAATTCAGACTACATTTTCCATGTAGAACTGTTTGGCCCCATCACGGCATCTGTCAGGATACTGTTAAAATTTATACCACGAATGAGAAGGCGGAAATGGGATGTGAATCAGGCCTAAAACTTCTTCAACATCACTAGGGAGATGTATCAGGAATCTGGGAAAGCTGAATGACTATCTATGAGAGAAGACTAAGGGGGGCCATATTGGTATCTGCAAACAGGAAACTGAATCCCAGGAGCGATCACGTGAGTAACAGCTCCATGGAAACAGAAAAGTGTCCAGGTGGAGGATAAAAACGCTTTATTAGAACCAAAATAACATAGAAGCCACATGGATAAAAAACAGACGCGTTTCGGGCGTAAGTGCCGCCCTTGCCTATGGGCAAAAAAGTGAGTTTTAGACCTAAACAGATTCCTACATGTGGCCCTTTGTGTGTGTGCACTCGGCGTGTTGGATACGTTTTTACAATACGTCAAATGTATTGCATAAAATGCATCTAAATACGTACCACAAAATGTAGTATGTAAATGGATATGTTTTCTGGACTGCTAAAACGTACCCTATTGTTTCTATTGGCTTCTGAATACATAAAACGTATCAAGAAGTGACGTCACTTCTTTGGACGGATCCGGAAAACGCAATACAATAACGTATGTAAAACACGTATCATCTGAACGATGAGACATATTTTACATTGAAATCAATGAAAACTGAATGGAGCATTGTTATATACATATTCCGGTACGTATTTCAGTACATAATACGTACCCAAATACGTGTTTCCCACATGGTGTGTGAACATACCCTAAGACAAGGTGCACACTGCGTTTGAACATCCATCAAAACGTATATGTTAAACATATGACGAATGTGCACTGTTTGGAGCAGACATTTGACATCCATTTTTTTTCTAGTTTTTTTTACTAGCTTTCCTATTGGCTGCCACCTGTTTTTCCCTGCAATTTGATTGGGTAGCTTTATTTCTATATCTATGACGGATACAAACGTATACGATTGCAACATTAGCACGTACACTGGGATCCGTTTTCCATTGACGTACATTGTAAAAAAAGTATACTGTAATGTATATGTTTTTTAAACTTGAAAAAGCGCAGCGTCCGGCGTCCTACACCCGATAAAATGAAACGCATATTTGACGGAAAGTGTAAAAACGGACGCTATGTCAATGCACATCACAAATCCGTCCACCTATAGGAGTCAATGAAAACGTTAACGCATCTGTTCTCCCTTCTGTCAGAATGGATTGTCATCCGTTCAAAATAACACGGTCTGTGGGTGTATTTTCATACAATGGGATATGCTGTATGTGGCGCTACCGGTTGAATTTACCTCATGTCCTATTTTGGCACTCTTCATGGAGCGGACATGTTTATGTGTTTATGTACACACCATGAGAGTAGAGTATACTGTCTACAGCCCTGGAGATACAATTTACCTCAGGACGAACATATTTATAGGATTATGTTTACTGTTTATAGAACTAAAGATGCAATTTACCCCAGGAATATTTTTATTTTTTTCCTCTGACTTAAGGGTTAAAGGGTCTGCAAGTATAATTTACCTCAGTAATCGCATCTTCCTGTCGTGTCATGCATTATTCAGCGCTGTACTGGGACAGTTTATCCTGAGACTTACATATATACAGGTTTATTTTCACTCAGTGGGACATACTTGGGAAATACTGTCCACTGTACTAGAGGAAGAATTTAACCAGGGGCGTAGCTACAGGGGGTGCAGCGGTAGCAGTCGCTACTGAGCCCTGCAGCCTGAGGGGGCCCAAAAGCCCTTCTGCCACATAACAAGATACCAGTATTGTAAATGGCGCATGGTAACTAGGGGGCCTCATTTCACTCTTTGCACTAGGGCCCAAGAGCTTGAAGTTACGCCTCTGAATTTAACTCGGAGATAATTATACATTTTTCCCTCAGTGTTAAAGCTTAATAGGTCTGCAAGTATAAAACATATTTTGAAAAATTTTTAGGCATACCAGATGGAGAATTTACCTCAGAATAGACATATTGATGCGTTTAATATCACACAACTGACCACTGCGCCAGAGGAAGAATTGACGGAGGAATAAGTATAGTTTATTTTTTTTTTACTCAGAATCATGGGTTAAAAGCTCTACAAATAAAATCTACCTAAAGAATCCCATGTTAATGCCTTTTATTTAGTATTTTGACTTCCTACCTTTAGGCTATGTTCACACGGCTTAAAATGGGCCGTATTTCGGTCCGTAATTACGCGCCGAAGTGCGCCAATTACGGCCGCGAAAACGGGCCCCATTCATTCGGTAATTTCACAGTTCTCATAGAGAACTATGGATTACGTCTCCTCTCCCCGCCCGGCGAATAATTGACATGTCACTGTCTAGCGGCGTATACGCGCCGCTAGCAGTGATAGCAATGGGCCGGCGAATGGCCGGCCCCCCTGCTTACTCCCCCGCTCCCGCCCCGCCCCCGTCCACACGGCGTAATTGCGGGGCGAAATTACGTCCCGCAATTAAGCCGTGTGAACATAGCCTTAGGGGGACATGTATGAACTGGGCTGTGCCTGAAGTCTGGCGTCTTTTCAGCTCGACATCAGATGCAGCCCTGTTCTTAATAGTTAAAAGCCTCCCGTACGCCAATATCAGGCACATTACAGAGCGCCCGTGGCACTTTGTAATGCGCCTGATTTCAGGGGGTTTGCGGGAGGCGGGGCGCAGTAGAACCGTACGGAGCTATAGATTTATGGCTTCGCTACAGCATTTCTAGGCGCATTACTGCTGGAACAGGTAGAGCCCTTTCAAATTGGTTTACCTGAGCCAGAAATGTCGTCCTAGCGCTGGAATGTGCCTAATTTATGGCCCACAGTAGAGCAGATTCATAAATCAGGCGCATTCTATGCTATTATAATGCGCATTAAATTTGGCGTTTGAACCTCTAGTGCCAAATAAGACAATGTTCGCCGAATAACAGTCTATGGACCCATCACGGTATATGTCATGATACATTTTTACGGTATTCTGACAGATACGATGAGCCTCCCGCCACAATGCTATATGAAATGGTCTTTATGGTTATCCCTGCAGTAAATTCCATCTCCAGTGCCAATTAGGACTACATTTGCCCATTAGAAGTCTATCATCCCGACGAGGTATCCGTTAGGATACATTTTTATGGTATCCCGACAGACACCGTGCCTCAATTCTATATGAAATGGTCTTTTTGGTTATCACTGAGGTAGATTCAACCTCTGCCAATAAGGACTACATTTGCCCACTAGGAGTCTATGGCTCCATTCATTCATTCATTGTATTCACTCATATAACTCCTTTATATTCCAAAGCGCTGTACAGAGATTGTCATTAATCACATTAGTCCCTGTCTCCATTAAAGGGGTTGTCTCACTACATTCATCCTAGATTTGTCCTACCTCAGTCCTGTTTTCTCAGTTTCTTTTTTAAATTCAGGCTAGCGTTGCTGGCTTCTACTGGTCTGCAGTGACAAGCTATTGAGGACACCAGGTCTGTAGCTATAGCGACCAGTGCTGGCAGCCTATCAGGAGAGATTGAACAGGTCTGTAGCTATAGCGACCTGAGGAGCAGAAGCAGCCCATACAAGAGGGGATATCTAGGAATAGGTAGGACACTGTTAATGGACAAATTTTGCAAAGTGACTTGTTTCTGCAAGATCTTTAACATTAAAAGCAGCAATCCCTGTAGTGAGACAACCCCTTTAAGGGTGAGTTCACACGGCTGAATTCTGGTGTATAGAGGCACATACTGTGTGCAACGCTATATGCAGTGTTTTTTTTTAGGGCATGTTCACACGGCGTGTTGGGTCCGTTTTTAGTTGTATGTTTGGATCTGTGTTTTGAACCCAAACACGCATCTTACAATGTGCAGTGTGATTTGCATTGCTTTCAATGTAAAACATGCATCAGTGTTCAGACGAGTGATCCCCCGATGTGTGATTACATGCGTCTTTCTGATGCGTCTTTTGGATCCGTTCAAAGAATTGACATGTCAATTCTGGATCCGAAAGACGCAGCAGGCGCCCTATTAAAACTATAGGGTGCGTTCCTGCTGCAGCCAAATACGCACCTGCATGTTAGATGTATGTTGGATGCGTTTTACGCAGTGCTTTTGAATTCGTTTGTCGGATCAAAAACGCATCCAAAAACGTACTGGACACGCCGTGTGGCCCGACCCCTGTTCCGTTTAGCAGGCAATGAGAGCTATGAATTATTGTATGTATGTCCCGCAAACATGCTGTGTGCACATACCCTAAGGCTTATGGTCTACTTACGGTACCGTTAGGATACATTTTTAAGGGCCGTTCACACGGATTATTTTGGGCACGGATTGCAGCCGTATTGCGCACCGTACTGCGCTGCAATACGGCTGGAATCCGTCCCAGCCATTACGGTAATCCACAGTTCTCATAGAGAACTGTGGATTCCATCTCTTCTACCTGCTCGGCGAATACGCGCCGTGGATAATTAAAGTCTATGGGGCCGGCGGGCGGCACCCCCGCCCCGCATTCAGGCCGATATTGCGGGCGGAATCTCTCCCGCAATTACGGCTTGAATAAACTGTGTGAACTAGCCCTTACAGAACCCTGACAGATACCACGATCGGGCTGCAAAACGCCATATGAATGGGGCCGTGGGCGCAACTATAGCCATAGCTGCCATAGCAACTGCTTTGGGGCCCAGAGGCTGAGGGACCCCCACTCAGGGTTCAGGAACCTTGTTCATTTATGTAGGGAACATGTAGTCGGTTTCTTTCCGCTCTCCAGCTCTACTATGCGGCTCCCTGGTATATGGCGGTATTATTTATACCTATAATCATTGCTACTTATGCTGCTGTTTCAGTTTATCGTCATTAGGTAGTGGGGCCCCATCTTATTTTATTACGGGGACCCATGAACTCTAGTTACGCCCCTGACTGGGGCCAATTTCCTGAATTTCGAGGGTCTCATGCACCTCAGGAATCACTTTATATAATTTATTCCCTATTTTAGCTCCCTATATGGAGAGTTTACTCCAGAATAGATATGTTTATGGTTTATTTTCAGACTTTTTCCTATCTACAGTTACTGTACTGTACTAATTTAGAGAATGAGTGGTTTCCTCGAAGTGTAAGAGGAGAGGAAGGAATGGAGGAGTGACTGGGATGTGAGGGACACCGCAGTGAAGGGCACACACTGTACTACATGGTGGGGGTGCACTGCAGTCACCAGTTGACGCAGCAACAGCCAGGCACTTTCCATACGGCGCTGACAGGGTTAAGCCATCAGCCAATCAGGAGCCTCGATGTTGATTCTGTGCCTGGCAACATCCCCTCCTGGCCCCGCCCACCCTGGCGACCCCCACAGCTCGGACTTGTTTGTTCCGTTCTTCAGTCCCAAGAACGGTTTTTCTCTGCCCCGCGGCTCTGATTGGACGAGGGCAGCGAGGGGCGTGGCGTTCCCGAGAGCGAAAACAAGCCTGTCGTGTTTTGGGGGGCTCCGCTGTCGGTAGTGCGGGGGGCGGGAACCCGTACCCGTAGCTCCGCCCCTTCGCTCTAATTAATAAGAGCGAGTGGTTGAAGGGAGTCTAAGGAGAAGGCAGGGGACCGGGCCCCGGGGGCGGTAGTTGAGAAAATACCGTACTTGAGGGGTATTGGACCCCTGAGAAGGACAGCTTATTTGGTGGAGCATGGCAGGGGGGACTCCCTTCAAGGGCCAATTCAGGTTGCATCATACTGACCGTCTGGGAGCCCGCAGAGCTGACACTCTTCCATCTGCTGCGGTGACAAAGGGCTGCTGGCCTTTGTAAGAGGTGAGTGTCCTGTTACTAAAAAGGAGGCTTCCACTAAATTATCAGCCCCTAATGCTGTCTGTGAGTAACACAATGCAGATTTAGATGTGGCTCCCGATTTCCCCCCGGTCTGTGTTCCCTCCTTAGTGTGATGTGATTTTAAAAAAATAGACCCCTGTCCTAACCATGGGATCCACCCGGGGGCCCGGGTGCCTTATGTGGGACATGGAGCGGGGCCAACTATCACCCTGATCAACGTGTCTCTTGGGGAAATACAAGTTTCCCGCCCCCTGCCAATTTGGGAAACAAAAGGTATTTGGGCACGGGCTGGAGGGGAAAAATTTCCGCGATTTTTTTTCATATACTTTTAAGTGTTTCGCCTTTTTTTAAATTTTCTACTTTGCAGTGAAGGGAATTTTTCTTCTCAAAAGCTGAGGGTTTTTTACAGTGTTTGTTTTTAAAAACCCCCTTTACAGTCTCATCTCAGTTCAGACTTTTATAGACTTGCAATTTTAGCAACTCGCCAAAAGCTGGGGTTTGTTACAGTGTATTATTTTAGCTCTGCTCCCTTTTCGTCAGGCTTTTATAGACTATGTGCAATTTGTAGCAACTCGTTAATGGGGGTTTTTTCAGTGTATATTTAGAATTTTCGGTAAAATCTTTAAATCTGCAGTACAGAGATCTATAGACTTGATGCAATCGGAGCAACTCTGCCCACACAGCTGAGTTTGTTACAGTGTATCATTATAGACCTCTCTCCTCTTCTACAGTTCAGAGACTTATTTAGACTGGGTGCATTGTAGCATCATTGCCGACACAGCTGAGGGTTTGTTACAGTGCATTATTCTAGACATCTGCTCCTTCTGCAGTCCAGATATTTGTATAGACTGGGTGCAATTGTAGCAACTCTGCTCATACAGCTGAGGGTTTGTTACAGTGTATTATTATAAACCTCTCCTCCTGCTATAGTCTGCAGTCCAGAGACCTATAGACTTGATACAATTGTAGCAACTCTGCCCACACAGCTGAGGGTTTGCTACAGTGTATCGTTATGGACCTCTTCTTCTGCTACAGTTCATTGACTTGTATAGACTGTGTGCAATTGTAGGAACTCTGCTCATACAGCTGAGGGTTTGTTACAGTGTATTTTTAGAGACATCTGCTCCGGCTATAGTCTTTCTGTCTGCAGTCCAGAGACCTATAAACTTGAAGCAATTGTAGCAACTCTGCCCACAGCTGAGGGTTTGTTACAGTGTAGTATTCTAGACATCTGCTCATTATGCAGTCCAGATACTTGTAGAGACTGGGTGCAATTGTGGCCACTGCCCACACTGCTGAGGGTTTGTTACAGTGCATCTTTATGGACATCTTCTCCATCAACAGTTCACAGACTTGTATAGACTTGATGCAATTGTAGCAACTCTGCCCACACAGCTGAGGGTTTGTTACAGTGTATTATTCTAAACATCTGTTCCTAATGCAGTCCAGATACTGGTATAGACTGGATGCAAGTGTATCGTTATAAACATCTCCTCATGCTACAGTTCAGAGACTTGTATAGACTGGGTGCAACTCTACTCATACAGCTGAGGGTTTGTTACAGTGTATTGTTATAAACATCTCCTTCTATAGTCTTTCAGTCTGCAGTTCAGATACTTGTGTAGAGTGGATGCAATTGTAGCAATCCGTCAGCTGTGAGAAGTATAAGGCTAAGATGGGTTTCTAGCATCAATAAAAGCAAGCAGTGAGGAATTGAACGCAAAAGAATATTAGAAAGTTGAATTACCCTGCAGTGCCAGCTATGCCAGGGACAGGTGGCAGGGACTGAGAGGCAGCCGATGACATACGCGGCATGATTTAAAGGGGATGTCCACTAGAAAAAATGCTTAAATGGGGCCCCGGGGGGCAGCAAAGAAGAAAAATGATCCTTACCCCCTTATTCTCCGCTGCTCCCGCCCCCGGTGCTCCCGGAATCTGCTCTTCTTCACTTCTAGGTTCCTGTCCCGATACAGGAGACGCTCGCGATCCATAGTGTGAGCCTCTCGTGTGTCGGGGAATCTGCACTCGGAGCTCTGCCGTGGAGTTTAGCTGATTTGGATGCGGTTCACCAATGCTTAAGTATCTCACAAATTTCCATTCAGAAAGTTTGGCGAGGATCTTGAAGCAGGATCCTCATTGAATTCAGAATCAAAATCCATCATGTGAACATGGCCTTATGTATAGCAGCTGCACCATCAGTATCTCCCACATTGACGTGGTGGGGTGTTTGTATATAATATATAAAATAAAATTTTAATTTAAAAATATATTATTACTGCTCCTAGTAGGTGGGGCCCACCCTTTGGGTCTCCACCTACTGAGGGGCATTTCCCTGAAAGCCCTTTATTCACCCCTTTTTCGGGTGTGCTTGCGCACGACTCTCCATTTTTTGGGAGTTTGATTACGGCCAACACAGCCTCCCCTGTACTGGAAACTATTTCAAAAAAACCGGCTGAAATCAGAACAGACATGGAGAATACTGATTTTACTGGTATACTATAATAATATAGAATGGAAGAAACACTGCTCCTGGTGGGGGGAGGGGGCTGTGCTGGCAACTCCCATTTTTGATTAGAATGGAGAACATAATGCTCCCCTGTACTGGAAACTCCCATACAACAGAATGAAGAACACAGCGCTCTCCTGTACTGGGAATCCTCATAGAATAGAATGGAGAGAACACACCGCTCCCCTGTACTGGGAACCCCCATAGAATAGAATGGAGAACACACCGCTCTCCTGTACTGGGAACGCCCATAGAACAGAATGGAGACAACACACGGCTCCCTGTATGTGGAACCCCATAGAAAGAATGGAGAGAACACACGCTCCCCTGTACTGGGAACCCCATAGAATAGAATGGAGAGAACACAGCCGCTCCCCTGTACTGGGAACCCCATAGAACAGAATGGAGAGAACACACACGGCGTCTCCCCTGTACTGGGAACTCCCATAGAAAGAACTGGAGAGAACACGCGCTCTCCTGTACTGGGAACGCCCATAGAACAGAATGGAGACAACACGGCGTTCTCCTGTACTGGGAACGCCCATAGAACAGAATGGAGACAACACGGCGTTCTCCTGTACTGGGAACTCCCATAGAACAGAATGGAGAGTCGTGCACAAGTGTGACCAGCTTTACATTCTGCACTGAGGCTTTTAGGGTCCTGTTCCTGACATAGGTGGGCATCTCTAGAACAGGCCCCCTGAAGCTGCAGTTGCAGATTGGATACGTGGCTCTGCTCGCTCGCTCTCTAGTAATTTCAATGGGAGTTTCAAATACAGCAGAAGTGGCACCTTTTTACCTTCAGAAACGGGAATTTCGTGGGCGCGTTCCCAAATTAGGTGCGGGTCCCCGGAAGTAGGTATCTTGAGAACAGGTACCCTGAAGCTCCAGTCCCAGAATGGAGAAGTGGTCGCACTTGCCTGGTTACTCTCCATTCATTTCAGTGGGAGTTTCGAATACTGCCGAGTGCAAGCGCAGCACCTTTTTCATATTGAAAAGGGAATTTTAAGGGGCCTGTTCTTGAGATGGAAGCGAGTCCCAGACGTGGATATCTTAATAAAAGACCCCTTAAAATTTTCTTTTCAATATGAGAAAGGTGCTGCGCTTGTACTCAGCGGTATAAAACTCCCACTGAAATGAATCTGCAGACTGGCTTCTACTAGGCTGCAGTAGAAGCCAGGTCTGTAGCTATAGCGACCAGTGCTGGCAGCCTATCAGAAAAGATCGAACAGGTCGGTAGCTATAGCAACCAGTGCTGGCAGCCTATCAGGATAGGTCAAACAGGTCTGTAGCTATAGCAACCAGTGCTGGCAGCCTATCATGAGATGAATGGAGAGTAACCAGGCATTCTGAGACTGGAACTTTAAGGGGTCTGTTCTCAAGATAACCACCTCCAGAGTCCACACGTATGTCAGGAACGGGCCCCGGAGAGTGTAGTCTCTGCGGTCTCGCTTGTGCATGACTTTCCATTCTGTTCTATAGGAGTTTTGAACACAGCGCTCCCCTATACTGTTACCTCCTATAGAAAATGGAGCGTTGTGTGCAAGCGAGAGAGGCTCTACGTTCTGTTCAATCAATATACCAGGGGTCTGCAAGGTCGGCTCTCCAGCTGTTGGGGAGGGGGGGGGGGAGGAAAACAACACCCATAATGCAGTTAAATAGTCTATACCAGTGGGTTTTTGTTTTACCAACAGCTGGAGAGCCGACGTTGCAGACCCCCTGCAATATACCGTCAATGTGTGAGATGGTCGCACCCCTCTAAAGTTTGCACAGTCCCTGGCACTGCCCGCTCGGTCGCTGCCGTCCCCTCTCTGACTTGCCGTCTTACATAATTTCTACTTGTAGAGGATTTCACAACCCATCTGTTAAATTGTCACTCTCCTAATCGCCCGTGGACGCCATGCTCGGGTTCCTGACCCGCCGTTCCATCAATTATTACACATCAGACGCAGAACAAATTTAACCTGAGACGTCAAACGTTAATGAGTGTTGTCCACCTGGGTTGCCGGGCAGATCCTACCCCATGGGGCACCGGCCTGGCATCACTGACTTGTGCTCTTGCTTCTCCGTCTAGGTAAAGACTCTCCTCTCTGTGCGCCAAGATGAAGTTTGCCCGGTTCCTGCTGAAGAACGCCGCTCTGGCCAATGCGCCCAAACAGATTGAGAGGTTCAGCCGCTTCTCGCCCTCGCCCCTCTCCATGAAGCAGTTCATTGACTTTGGTAAGTGGTTTCTTCACCCTCCCTGTGTAGGTTGCCTGTGGTGCCACCATAACAAGTACATGGCTTATAATTAGAAGACCGGGGCCCTCCTTTATCAAACCTGTTTACCAGTAAGACTGTCCTTGTTGCCAATAGCAACCAATCAGAGCTTTGCTTTCATTTCTGGAAAAATGAAAGTTGGGCTCTGATTGGTTGCTATGAATGGTTGCTATGGGCTCTAGTTGCTATGGGCACTGACTGGTTGCTATGGGCAACAGAGATAGTCTTACTGCTAGACCGTTTTGATAAATGAGACCGAACAAATGGAGATTGAGCCGTTCTCGGCAGCACGGTTTCCCGGGGAAGACGTGTGTTTCTGTGTATGAATATAAATTTTTTTTTTTTTTTTTTTTAATTGACTTGAGTATTTTAAGGGACTGTCCATGTTTATAGAACCTATTTCCATGTATTCTAATAAGAAATTTTTAAGTTGAGGGGTGGGGAGGGGGTCCTCATTTCGTTTCTAGAATTGAGAGCGTTTTCCAAGAGCGTCTCTCTCTGGAGGACCTGTCCTGTCCTTCGTTGCACAAATATCCCAGTGATGTGAGTGGACGCAGTGTAATGCTTCATTTGCCCTGCAGTGGCGCTGCAGGGAAAATCGGCCTTTATTGCCAGGGTTCCCCAAAGGTTTCTGTGGACTGCTGTGGGGTTTCAGCAGGACGACCCTTTGTGGCTATGTTATTGTTACAGGCCCTATTCTAATAAGTAGGAATCGGGACCTTAACCGGACGAGTTGGAACATAAACTCTTAGGCTATGTTCACGCGGCTTAACTGCGGGGTATATAGTACGCCCCGCTATTAAGCCGGGTGTCCGGGAGTCGCACTGATCGGCGTGTACTCCTGCGGCACGGGGGAGCCGGCAGCCCGCCGGCCCATAGACTGTCATTACTCGTGGCACGTAAGCACCGTGAATAAATGACGCGGGGAGATGAGGCGTAATCCATAGTTCTCTGAGAACTGTGGATTACCGTAATGACTGGGGCGCATTTAGCTCGTATTAGAGCGCAGTACGCTCTCAATACGTAGCGAAATGCGCCCCAAAATAAGCCGTGTGAACATCGCCTTCGAGTATGTTCACACAGCGTAATTGCGGCATGTATTTCGCCGCGCATTTGTGCTTTAATACGTCTGAAATGCGCGCCGCAATTACGGTAATTCATAGCTCTCATGGAGTTACGAATCACGTCTAGTCTCCCCTGGCACTTCTTTGCGGCGCTTGTGTGAATGTGAGTGAATGTGGCTGCAAAACCCTCCCCCCCCCCCCCTCTGTGCTTTAGAAGTACTTGTTGACCAGCGCATACTTCTAGGCCTTTTCTCACTGCACAGAAAAAGGTAGGTTTTTTTTTCCAGCGTTTTTGTTTTCTAACCACGCTGGAAAAATGACTGTAATCCCCCCCAGCCTCTACGGTAAAACCCACCCGCTGTCTATACTGAGCTTCTATTTACTGGTCGTATTTTGCAACATGCTCTAAAAAACGCCAGAGCCGGGCAGAAAATTTACTACAGGAGTCTATCTAAAGCGACTGACGTCTTTTGGCGCGTTTGTTTTTTGGCGTGTTTTCCCTGCGTTTTTTTGCCGCGATTTTTCAATGAAAATCCTCCCAGGAGACCCAAGTAACACCTATAATGGGTGGTAACAAAGGTTATATCTGATCAAATTTGCATACAAGTGTCTGATGTGTCCTTTTTTTTTGTACCTTTTGTAATAAAATGATCATGCTTTGGTGTAACTATTTTTGCCCAATTCATAATTTTTTCGCTAAATATACGTTTTTTTACATATTTTGGCATAATAATCTTTTTTTTTTTTTTTTTTTTTTTTTACAGATTTTGATACTAAAATCCTTTTCTTAACATATTTTGGCGCTAATAACGCTATCTCGCCTCTGACGCCAAAAATACGTTTTTTTTTTTTTTACGGATTTTGGCGCAATAATGCGTTTTTGGGGATTTTGGCGCTAATACAGTTATCTTGCTGTATGGAAAGATAATGTGGGTTTTTGTGGCTTTTGGTGCAAGAATCTGGTGCAAAATTTAATAAAGTAGTAGCATGCAGCAGCACACAAAGGACAATGGGCTCACAATGGCTACAGTGATCTAAAGGAAGTGACTACTTAACATGTTAACTCCACCTGTAGGGTGTAGTTTACATCCAATGGCTTAATTTGTGCATACATTAAAAAGCAGAGCAAAGACGCTCCAAAAAACGGACGTTTTTTCAGCGGCTGTTGACAGGCAGTGGACCGAAAACTCTGCTTCATGAAAGTTTTTAGTAATTCGTTTTCAGGTCGTTTTTTGTCCACTGCAGTGTAGACATAGCCTAAAACACATGGCGTATTGCGGCGTGCCCCAATATGCCATGTGAACGTACCCTTACTGATGTTCATTGGTCACATCCATCCCTCAGAACGGGGGCACGACCACCAGGACAAGGTCTGTGTTCCCAGAACCTTCTTTCCTGAGTCACCAGATGCTTCAGTGTAGTGGACTGACCCTTTTAAATAGCACTAACCCCTTCCCTAATGGTTAACACATCATTTACTATGACTTGACCCTGAATAAACTCTCAACGCAGCATTTTCTGACACAGGTTTTTTTTTTTTTGCTGACGTGTGTTAACTTAATTGCGACGCAAGCACCAGCGAGTTTGAGGGGAAGCGGGATTTGTACGGTCCGAAATCCAGTAAAGTGTTAATTCAAGGGACAGTACACCTAATGTCCTATCCAGGGATATAACCAGCATTCATCGGTCCCCTTGGCAAATATGATTGGGGGGGGGGCTCCCACCTAATAGCTGGGGGAAAAAAAGCAGTATGGATAATCGCACCATGTATCCGAGAACCCATATAGTCCTGCCAGGTAGTAGTAAGCTACCAGTGTTTTTGCCCTTGCGGGGGCCCTTTATTCCTGGCCCCTATAGCAAGAGATGAACCCCTACCATTTAATGGAAGCAGCAGCCTAGATAGCAGTATTAAGGGTATGTTTACAACTGCATATTTGTGGGGGGTAACTCGACGCGTAATTATGCTGCAAAATGCGCGAATTACGCGCCGCAAATACGGTAATTCTTAGCTCTCATTGAGAACTCTGAATACCTGCCGTCAGAGGAAGTGTTTCTGAAGTATCGGACGTATTGCAGGCGTATATGCCCGCAATACGCTGTGTGATCATGCCCTTAAAGGTATAAACAATAGCGCCATATGCTAGAGAACCCATCTAGTACTGCCAGATGTAAGGAATCTGGTGGCTTACAAGATCCCTGCCCTTATGTAGGCCCTTTATTCTCTGGGGAAAATAGGAAAGGAGATGGGAGAGGGGGCACTACCTAATGGAAGCGGCATCATAGATGGAAGTAGGTAAAGGTATAAATAATGGCGCCATATACCAGGAAACCCATATAGTATTGCCTCCTAGTAAGCCACCAACATCCTTCCAAAGTTCTTGCTGCTACTTAAGCTCATCAAGCTCTAGGGCCCCATATAAAATGTAATGGGGCCCTACTACAGCAGCAGCGTAAGTAACGCTAGTTTATAGTATGAATAATACCGCCATATATCACAACACATATACCACTGCCAACTTCCTTACAAAGTTCTTGCTGCTACTTAAGCTCATCAAGCTCTGGGGCCTCATATGAAATGTGATGGGGCCCCTACTACCTAATGGAAGCAGCAGCATAAGTAACACTAGTTTACGGTATGAATAATACCGCCATATATCAGAACACATATAGCGCTGACCACTTCCTTACAAAGTTCTTTCCCTTAAGCCTCCGTGGCAACTGCTATAGTTGGACTCCTCTTCTTACCAGCTGTACCACTGATAACAATCTATTGCCTTCTGTCAGTCCTGCCAGATATTTTGGGATAAACGTGACTCATGCGATCACCCCTTCAGGTAGCTGAGCCGCACAGTTCTTGAAATGCCTATGGAGCCCTGTTTGGCTCGGCAGAGGGGTGTGAGCTGTTTCGTCAGTCTTCAGGAGGGATCTCATTGCCGGCTCTCCAGTTGTTTTTCACTTTCAGACTCGTCCTCCACTTTTTTCCATTACTTGCAGAGTAAACATGTTGTTGCACTCTGCCATCTGCACATACCGCCAGTGTGTACACAAGGAATGATGTGTGCCGTACTTACTAGAAAACACCTCCTGGCTTGTTTCTTCACCGTTTACTACAGGAAAAGTAGAAACGCTCTCAGATCTTTACGAAATTTTCTCCTAATTACAACTTCCTTTCCTGAAAGTAGTTTGCAAGCCCTGGATGACGACTTTAGTACCGCGCCTCTAGTGTTGTCAGACTCCTCCATAGGATTGCACGGCGCCCCAGAAGTGCAGCGCTTATCCCATTGCCGTCCAGAGCAGGGTGATTCAGGCTGACACCGCAGGCCGGGAATTCACCGATGAAGCTGTGATCTAATCTGCGTAGTCGGACAATTTGTGTGTGTTTGGACGCGTTTTTTTTTCTGCAGCGGGATCGCACCCTATAGTTTTAAGTAGGGTGTCTGCTGCATAAAATGGATCAAGAATTGACACGGCAGTTCTTTGACTGGATCCGTTAAACGCATCCGAGAGACGCATGTAAAACGCGTATCGTCTGAACGCTGATGCGTGTTTTGCATTGAAATCAATGCAAATCACACTGAGCATTGTTAGATGCGTATTTAGGTCCGAAAAAAAAAAACGTACCCGACCGCATATCTAAAAAACACTGTGTGAACATCCCCTTAAACTACAAGTCCCAGCAAGCACTGTCTGCTGCAGGCTTCTAGGATGTGTAACATGAAAAAGGATCCAGCGAAGTTGATAAAAGAGTTTCTTTTTGCAATAGTGCCTTAAACAACAGTAATAAAAAATCCCAAGTACTGGAAGCAGGCCTACGCGTTTCGAACCACTACATTCTTGTTGCGATTTTTAATGCGGTTGTTTAAGGCACTATAACATAATAAAGAAACCTGCTTTTAGCAACTGCGCTGGATCCTTTCATGTTACAAGTTCCAACACGTTCTAAAAGCCTGCAGCGCTCAGTGCTTGCTGGAACCTGCAGTTTTAGGGGATGTTCACACAATGTATTTTTAATTTTTATTTTTTTTATTTTCAATGTTCCACTTGGATACATTTTGGAGTAGAAACGTAGACCATGATAAACGTATGCTTTGCCATGTATACATCACCGTTATTTAAAAAATGTGGCATATGTTTATATACATGGACACCCATTTATGGAGTAAGAAAACATAAACGTATACAGATACATTTACATCTGCATACGTCAGTCATAGGCTATGTTCACGTGATGTACTGCGGCGTGTGCAGTACATGCCGCAGTACGTCGTGTCTTTCGGGAGCTCGCAATGAAACGCGCGTACTCGCGGGGGGCGGCAACCCGCCGGCCCCATAGACATGCATTACTTGCGGTGCGTATTCGACGCAAGTAATTGACATGTCGCTTTTCTCCCCGCTCGCCGTATTGTACGAGCGGGGAGAGGAGGCGTAATCTATGGTTCTCTATGAGAACTATGGATTACCGTAAATTCGGCGCACATCTCGCCCGTATTAGAGTGCACATACGTGCCGAAATGAACATACCCATAGACTTCAATGGATTTTTTTTAAAAAAAAAAAAAACTAAAGTATGCGTTTTTTTGCGGGATACAAGCGTGGTAGATAACTTCTGAATGCGTCTCAAAAACTGTATCCAAATGCAAGCTGTCAAATGGAGTCAAAAGCTTGCGCTATGGCTACACGTTTTTTACCATTGTATTCACTGAATACATCAAGCTCTGCAATCGGATACTGTTTTGTATTATCCGAACAGAAATGTTGAACGTATCTGCAAAACACTGTGTGAATCCAGCCTTAGGCTATATGTGAGTTACATTCTTTGTGGCTCCAGCTGTTGCAGAGTTATGACCTGACTGCCTGCATCTCTCAGGGCATGCTGGGACTTGTAGTCTGTGCAATTTGGGATCAGTATTGCATGGTTGGTATATGTGATTTGCAGCCTGCGTCGTTCCAGCTGTTGTGCAACTACAAGTCCCAGCATGCTTTCCCTGCAGGCTGTCAGGACATGTTGGGACTTCTAGTTTGCGCAGCTAGAGATAACTAATACATAATTGGTATGTGTGCTATGCACCCTGTGTCGCCCTGGCTTTTGCAGAACTACAAGGGCGCGGCCACACGGTACTGACCAAACACCGGTCCGATTTCTGATTAGACTGCAACCGGTATTTTATTGTCTCTGTTTCTGTCCACGGAATTTTTTTTTTTTTTTCTTTTTCAGATTTTTGGGGGATTTGGAATCTAACCGTCAGAAAATCCGAGCTGTGGTAGCCTTCAGCTTGGATTTTCTATTTAATTCTATGAGGATGGTTGACAGACTGTTTTCAAATCCCATGTGGACTTGCCCTAAGTCCCAGCATTCCCACATCCTGTAGCTGTCAGAACATGCTGGGATTTGTAGTTTCATAACAGAACGGCTCCAAGTCACATAAACCAATCATGCATTCGAGCTCTCCAGTTGGACAAACTACAAGTCCCAGTGTTCCTTAAAAGCTGCATACTGCTAGGGAATGCTGGGACTTGTAGTTTTCTTACACCGGGGGAGCCACAGGATGCTGAGCAAATATTATCAATCATGCATTAGGGATGTCCAGTTACACAGCATGCTGGGACTTGTTTCACAACGGCAAGTTCCAAATCCCATAGACTGCATCATGTATTTGGGATCTCCCAGTTGGACAAACTACAAGTCCCAGCCTTCCTTGACAACCTGCAGCAGTCGGAGCATGCTGTGGATTGTAGTCTCAGGACAGCTGTCGGGACATGGGTTGTAAATCACATACACAAATCTTGCATCAGGGATCTGAAGTTGCACAAACTACAAGTCTCAGCATTCCCTGCCGGCTATAGAATGTCCAGGCATGCTGGGATTTGTAGTTTTAATAAGAGCTGGAGACACCGGGTATAAACCACTTCTACTAATCATGCCTCAGGGATCTCCAGTTGCATAAACTACAAGTCCCAGAATTCCTTGACATCCTGCAGCTGCTCAGGGAATGCTGGGACTTGTAGTTTTACAGCAGCTGGAGAGACATGGGTTGGTTACCACTGGTTTTTAGTTAACCTGTAGGAGCTTTGGGATTTCATCTACACGGAGAAGGCATTGGGCCTCATTTATAAAAGGTGGCTAAGCCCAAGACTGTCCTTGTTGCCCATAGCAACCAATCAGAGCGCAGCTTTCATTTATTTTACAGCTCTGGAAAACTGAAAGCAGAGCTCTGATTGGTTCATACGTGCTCTCATTGGTTGCTATGGGAAACAAGGACCAACAGAGCCCATAGTAACCAATGAGCGCTCTGCTTTCACTTTCCCAGAGCAGTAACATAAATTAAAGCTGCTCTCTGACGGGTTGCTATGGGCAACAAGGACAGTCTTACCCTCAAACAGTTTTCATACATAAGGCCCACTGTCCTCTCCTTCCTGCACCCCTCTGGGTGATATAAACCATATAGATTGCCAAATAAAACACAATGGTCTCTCGTGTAAGCGGTCATACACCGTGTTGTGTGACGCCTGTTTCCTCGATCCTTCGCAGTTTTCTTTGTGCAAATATCTCAGGTCTTCATAATAAATAATGGCCGTCGGGGTCCAGCCGTGACATTTGTCACAGATATGAGCTGAAAATCCAAGCCTAGTTACTATGTCGTCCTTGAACCGTGATGGCGGCCATGTTGGTCTCCACCCAGCTCTCCCAGACATGGTGTTTATAAGCTGAATACTTGACTCGAACTGTGGAGACGGCTTATTTTTTTTTTAATTTTATTATTTCTGGACTTTGGTTTCTAGATTTTCCGGTTTCTCCAATTCTTAGAAATCTCTGGCCTCGTGTCGAGGGAATGAGTTGATGTCGCTCCAGCAGTTTCCAGTGCTCTTCTAGGGAATGCAGCAGATGTGTTTGGCAGCTGCTGAACTCCTTAGTAATGTTATTTTCCTTGTACACTTAGTTGTATCTGCTCTGCTTTTAGGCAGTGGTTACCTAAGTGTGGGGAAAACTACAACCCCCAACAGACAGGCTGCAATCCATGGATGGGGAACCACAAATCCCAGCATGCCCTGACAGCCTGCTGCGCTGCCGGTTAGGCTGAGTTCACATTGGAGTCAGAGGCTTGCTGTTTTTCCAGTGAAATGATGTTGGAAACCAGCAGGCGCTATTAGAAGTCAGTGGGGCCCATCTGGGTTTGAATTGTTGTTCTGCTCCTATAATGGAGTTATAAACAGAGCCTTGTAGGGAACCACAACTCCCAGCATGTCCTGACAGCCTGTAGTTTTCTTCTTTCAGTGGTCCTGTTCCTAGGTATTTCTCAGCCTTAACATTTGCACTAACATCACTAATATAAATTTGTGTTTGGGCTGGCTGGGAGCTGTAGTTCACCTAATCCTAGCCTGCATAATAGTTGGAAAGGCACAGGTTGTAGGCGAGGGATATGGATTAGGTGAACTACAACTCCCAGCATGTCCTAAGTTTGCTGCATGCAGTTACAACCTGTGCCTTTCCAAGTGTTGTGCAACTAAATACAACAAATTGTTAGGAAATTGGGGGGTAGTTGTAGTTCACCTAAACCATATATCCCTTGCTTGCAACCTGTACCTTTTTATAGTTGTTGTGCAGACTATGAATATGGATTAGGTGAACTACAGCTCCCAGCATTCTCTAACGATCTGCTACATACAGTTGCAGATCTGGATTAGGTGCAAAAGTTTCCACCGAATGGCTAAACTAGGAACTACAACTCCCACCATGTCCTAACAATTTTCTTTGTGCATTTGCACATCAGTTGGAAAGGCACAGATTGTAACTGCATGCAGCAAATTGTTAGGATATGGTGGGAGTTGTAGTTCCTAGTTTAGCCATTTGGTGGAAACTTTTGCACCTAATTCAGATCTGTAGTCTGCAGCCTGTACACTTGCAAATGCATGCAGCAGATAGTTGGCGAATGCTGAGAGTTGTAGTTCACCTAATCCATATCCCTAGTTTGCAACCGGTGCGGTTAAAACTGTTGTGCAGACTAGGAAAATGGATTAGGTGAACTACAATGGTTTTAAAGGCACAGGTTGCAAGCTAGGGATTACGTAAACTACAACTCCCACCATGCTTTAACAATTTAGAGTTGCACAACCATTGGAAAGGCACAGGTTGCTATTGCACGCAACAAACTGTTAGGAGTTGCAGTCCAGTGGAAACGCTTGCACTTAATACATATCTGTAGTTTGCAGCCTGTACTTTTTTCCATTTGTTATGCAACTGCATGCAGCAGGTGGTTAGGGAATGCTGGGAGTTGTAGTTCACCTAATCTGTATCCCTAGTATGTACAATAGTTGTAAAGGTTGCAATTGCAAGCAGCAAATTGTTAGGAGTTGTAGTTCCTAGTTTTTTTTTATTCAGTGGAAGCTCTTGCACCTTATCCATATCTTTAGTTTGCAACCTGATCTTTTCCAATTGTTGTGCAACTGCCTGCAGCAGATTGGAGTTGTAGTTTCCGTGTGGCTTGCAAACAGCTGCTGATGCTTTAGGTAAGCACCTATTGCACTAATACACAGACACCTAATCTGCAGTATAAAGCTCTTTTCATCCTGAGCCTTCTGGTCCATGAATAGAATTCTAGAACTCTAGTGGAGATTGACCCTTACATTGATATTGCATTTAAAAGACGTGAGCAAGATGGAGGATAACATGCAGGGTAATAGAGCGGACATATGATATTTGGGACCACCATGGGTTGTACCCATTGCAGACCCCTGGCATAGTCTCTGCAGCTTCATACAGTAGTCGTGCCAGCAGATGAATGGAGGATATCACACAACCTGGTTACACAAGTGGCTGGGTTCAGCAGTGCAAGGACCGACCTTGGATAAGGAGAGCACAGTTCAAGCGCGGTGCTGATTCTTGGCAGCCGCTTATCGGAAAGCTGATCCCCGGCTGATAACGGGCTGGGAATCGGCAAATATTTCCCTGTAGTCCCAGCATATGGCTGAGGGTGGGGAGGGGCGCTACCTGCCCAGGCTTAGGTAACATGTTTTGACCATTACACAGCTAAGCCCCCGTGTATCTGAGGTCAGGCTATTACCAGCGATGTATACATACATGTAGCTTTATTCAGGGTCGCTCCACTTTATTATGTAACTGCCTTTTTAGCAGTTCCCTACTACATTTATTTTACCTTTGCAAGTGGCAGCGATTCAGGCGAACATGGAAGTCGACTGTAACGATCGGGAACTGCTTCTTAGACGATCTGTGACTTCTCCTGACGTCTGTTTTTAGTTCATACTTGTGGACTTTGTGAAATAACAATTCTGGAGCATCTTCTCTTGTGCTTTTCATCTTTTACTGACTCGGTCAAGTGGGTGTTACCATTTGGGGGCGAGGGTGTCTACACAGTTGTACATTGTCCAATCAGTGCTGACCATGTCAGGGCCGTTCAAGTGGGCACATGGCCATCGGGGCTGTTACAGGGCAGCTCAAGTCTTACCTAGACAGGGTGTGTCACCTCAGCATTTGAGCTTATCCCCATGGCACAGGTTAAATTTGTTGACAAGCAACACTACCCCATAGATACAAAATCCATGCAACAGTACATACTGCACAGACTTTCCGCCGGACGGTATTGTACACTGCCAGCGTTCCGAAAAACTTAGAACACGTTCATTCGTCCGCCAGGTTTTTGGGCAGAACATGAACATGTGGGTGTGACGGGTGAGGGCTTGAATCCGCAAACCGCCGACAAAAGCCGTTCCCCCCGGGTGTCAAAAAAAAGAACCAATTGCCGGTCAGGAAATCCAACTGGTATTTGGTCTTGCTGTGTAAACGCACCCTTAGGCCATGTTCACACGGCTTAAAATGGTCTGTAATTACGCGCTGGAGTGCGCATATTACGGGCTGAAATCCGTCCCAGTCATTACGGTAATCCACAGTTCTCATAGAGAACTATGGATTACGTCTCCTCTCCCTGCTCGGCGAATCCGCCGCGGGGGGAGATAAGTGACAGGTCATTTACTAGCGGCATATACGCGCCACTGGTAATGCAAGTCTATGGGCCGGTGAGGTGCCGGCCCCCCGCTCCCGCCCCCCGGCACACGGCGTAATTGCGGGGCGTAATTACGTCCTGCAGTTAAGCCGTGTTAACATAGCTGTATGGTTGTCAAGGGTTTGTTAAAGGTTGGCTGGGTAGAGCTGTCAAGGCTATGCCCCCACCTGTGAGGTGCTGAACAGAGTGGTGCAGAGATGCATCGGAGCTCCGAATCCAACATGATGCCCGCTTCCTGTGCTGGCACCACCACCTCTGCCAAGCACTGGCCGTGTTCTCTGCAGAAGGGGGAGAGCTGATGGTTCTTCTGTCTCCGGACCTTGTCCATCCCTGCTTGCTGTGTCTAAGCCCTCGAGGGCCTCCTAAAATGATGTGGTGGACCGGATTTGGCCTGTAGGGCTTGACACTGGCTTTATGACATTTGAACAGAAAGTATAACGTCAGAGACATTACAAATGGTGTTTAACATTCGGCTTGGTTCACATATGCATTGGAGGTTCCAGTCATAATCTCTATGGGTGGTAATTCCAGCTTCTCCTCACCTGTGTAGGTATAAAAATGAACCAGAACATCTTTTCCCATTGACTCTAATGGTGTTCTAGTTCGACTTGAACCGAACACGACTACTGTTCTAAGTTCTACTCGAACTAGAAAATGTTACTGTTCGATCATCTCTAGTAATCTCCGGTGCAGAGGTGAAAACGGAAGCCAAGGGGTCCGTTTTACAACGGAGGCTCATGGCTCTCGACGGACCCTAAGGCTCTGTCTCCACTGCACAGAAAAACGTCAGTTTTTTCAGCGTTTTTCGTTTTCTAAAAACGCTGGAAAAAACGCCTGTAATCATCTCCCATAGCCTTCTATTGTAAAAACCTCCTGCTCTCTACACTGAGCTTCTTTTTACTGGTCGTATTTTGCAACATGTTCTAAAAAACGGCAGAGCCGGGCAGAAAATTTTCTACAGGAGTCTATGGAAAGCGCCGGGCGACTTTTGGCACGTTTTCGCTGCGTTTTTTGCCACAATTTTTCAATGAAAACTCTCCCAGGAGACCAGAGTACCACCTATAATGGGTGTTAATAAAGGTTAGATATTATCAAATTTGCATACAAGTGTCTGATGTGTCCTTTGTTTGTACCTTTTGTAATAAAATGATCATGCTTTGGTTGCTAATGATTTTTGTGCAATTCATATTTTTTTCGCTAAAAATACGTTTTTTTTTACAGATTTTGGCATCAGAATCTGTTTTTTTTTTGTTTTTTTTTTTTTACAGATTTTGATGCTAAAATCCTTTTCTTAACATATTTTGGCGCTAATAAAGTTATCTCGCTTCTGACGCCAGAAATACGTTTTGTGTTTTTTTACGGATTTTGGCGCTAATAAAGTGATCTCACTTCTGACACTAAATATATATATATTTTTTTTTACGGAATTTGGCGCAATAATGCATTTTTGGGGATTTTGGCGCTAATAAAGTGATCTCACTTCTGACACTAAATATATATATTTTTTTTTTTACGGAATTTGGCGCAATAATGCATTTTTGGGGATTTTGGCGCTAAAATCCTTTTCTTTACAGATTTTGATGCTAATAAAGTTATCTTGCTGTATGGAAAGATAATGTGGATTTTGGTACAAGAATCTGGTGCAAAATTTAATAAAGTAGTAGCACGCAGCAGCAGCACACAAAGGACAATGTGCTCACAATGGCTACAGTGATCTAAAGGAAGTGACTACTTAACATGTTAACTCCCCCTGTAGGGTGTAGTTTACATTCAATGGCTTAATTTGTGAATACATTTAAAAAGCAGAGCAAAGACGCTCCAAAAAATGAAAAACGCGCCAAAAAATGGATGTTTCATGAACGTTTTTAGTAATTCGTTTTCAGGTCGTTTTTTGTCCACTGCAGTGTAGACATAGCCTAACTGCGCTATTTTCTTCCGCCTCTACGACGGACACCATGGCAGAAACCTGACGATCCATTATAATAGGTGCTGTGGGTGTCCATTGTAAAACTGATCCCTTGGCTTCTGTTTTTCACTTCTGAGCTAGAAGTTCAGAATGGAACCTCAGACGTAGGTGTCAACCAAGCCATAGACCTAAGATTATGTAACATTGGAAGAATACACAAACCTTTCAGAAATATTTAGGAAAACCTTTTTACTAACAGATATTTTGTAGCTGAACTGAGATACATTTTATTACGTCTAAACCACAAGCTTCAATTTCTCCCATCTTTCGTTTTCTAGGCTCGGCCAATGGCTGTGAGAAGACCTCGTTTGTCTTCCTTCGTCAGGAGCTTCCCGTCAGGCTGGCGAATATCATGCGAGAGATCTGTATCCTCCCGGACCCTTTACTGGGAACTCCATCTGTGCAGCTCGTCCAGAGCTGGTAAATAAAATTATTTTATTTTTATTTTTTTTTGTTATTGTATGTGTGTGATATATATTAGATTAAAAAAAAGTATATAATTATAATATACTATCATTATTATTAATATAATTGACATATATACATTTAAAAAAAAATAATTAAATATATTATATTAAAGTATATAATGATGATTATATATTATAATAGACTTTTTTAAATATTATGTGTGTGTGTGTATATATATATAAATTAAAGTATATTATATTAAAAAAGTGTAAGTAATAATAATTTTTAAATATATAATATGTATGTGTTTGTTTGTGGCTAGCCAAACTATTTCTAATGGGCTGCAAACTTTATGAAGGGATGGGGTTCACACAAGTAGCCGTTCCTTGTGCCAGTTTGGGGGCTTTTATAGGCGTTCCTGGACAGTTTGGGGGCTTTCCATGCAGTTTGAAGCATTCCTGGGCAGTTTTAGCCCCCTACGTCCTGCCAAGTTATGCAGCTCTGTACGGGAGTAAGGAATATTGAAGTCAAATTAAGTTAAAATGAGAAGTTTTTAAAAGTTATTTGTGCGTTTTCAAGTACCAGAGCGAGCAGGACACCCAGTAGTAGAGAAGCTGTAAGGTGTGAACATGGCCCGCAGCTGCCCTCGCTCACAATGCAGCTTCTAAACTTCAGAGTAGTTCCCCCTGTCTGTAATGAGCCATGGGATAGAATGACAACTGCTCTAAAAGCCACAGGAGGGGTTTGTCACTTCTTTTCCAAGCATAGAATTAAAGGGAATGGAAATTCTGAGGTTCTTGAACAGCTGAACGCCCTCTCCACATAGCTGAGATCCTTAGACAGTGAACAGGTCAGTGCCCGCACTCCAATGAGCAGGTGGCTTTCTACCGAAATCTTATTCGGAGTACTGGGTAAACTGTGATGGACGGCGCTTGGGCGGACAGGTGCTGCATACCTGCCAGAGCGTAGGTTATACATTGCATGAATGCAGCAGAGCTCAGGCGGCGCCATGGTTGTCCCATTTTACATGGGACTGCAAATGTTCTGCATTGGCGTGCACAAATTGCTTATAGCGGTTTTCCCTATCTCCTATATTGATGTCCATTCACTGGTGGGACCTGCACCCATCTCCCGTTGATGGACTATCCTATTGATACGCCATCATTGTGTGATATGGGATCACCCCTTTAAAAGGCCAAATCACATCTTTCCTAGCCTAACACTGGAGAGCGTCCACTCTGACTTGTTTCATGCAGAATTGTGATTACAGCTCTGGATGTTAATAGAGTCTTGCACGGGATCTGGAGTAAACCTGGCGCTGCCTATGGAGCAGTTACACCTTGCCTTACACTCCTTCCATTACAACAATTGTTCCATGACGTGGGGCATCACACCTCTGGCATGGAGTTCATTGCTTATCTGTGTAGTAGAGGCTGCGCCTCCCTTGGCACCAGTCACACTTGGAGCTGAACAGTTTGTTCTTGGGTCCTTATCTTCAGCTTGTGAACCTAGTTGGGCCGATTCCAGGGACTCGGTAAAGAAATTCTGTGAGGGCTAATGGCAGGTTATGGCAGGTGCCTGTCGAGGGAGCCGAGAGCGAGGCTGCTACTATAACTACACGGGAGCGGATCTAGGGCACAACTATTAGCAGTGTGCCAGAAAACCATGCAATGCCGTATTAGTCACTGCTGCTCCTATCTGGAACATGTTACCTGCTGATCTAAAGAGGATGGGAGATAGAGAGATGGATCTGACATAGACAGACCAATGTACAGGCAGTCCCCGACTTACACCGTTCCGACTTACACCTGTCACTTAGTTACAAACAGAGACTTATGGGGCATGCTGGCACTTGTAGTTCTATGTTCCACAGCAGATAGTAGCTGTGGAACGACAAGTTCCAGCATGCCACAGCAGCACACAAGGTGAAATCTTCTTAACCGTGACACAGACATAGGATAGATGGATAGATATGAGAGAGAGATGGCTAATTATCCCTCTCCTATCTATCCTAGATGGACTGACAGATGTCTATCTGTTGCACATCTAGCTATAACATATCTAGGATAGATATGAGCGGGAAATAGATGGATATTATAGAAGTAGTAATGTCACTGATTTTATGTTTTCAGTCCTATTTTAGTAATTTCTTCTTCTTCCATCAGGTACATTCAGAGTTTGATGGAACTGATAGAGTTTGTGGAGAAGAATCCAGAAGATCAGCGGGCTCTGTCTGAGTAAGTGTGTCCTGTTTTGTAGCTGGAGGCGCAGGCCGGGGCTGTCTCCGGTGATTGCAGCAGTTCAGGGAACACTCAGCGCTTGTATATACAACACCAGAGACATTGCTCTCAATCATGCAGCGCATTCTGGAGAAAAGCAGAACTTTCTGTCCTCGGGTGTTAGAACATTACAGTGTACTGCCATCCAATAACATTGCAGTGTACCGCCATCCAACACAATAACATCCTGAGCTGACACTAAAAGAGGCGAGCGGCGGACGCTGCTCATGGCTTCCTACAGGGGGTGTCTTGCTGGTTTTGTAGAAAGTTCGTTCTCTTGTACCAATCAGTGATTGATCAATTAATAGTGCTGCATCCTTGTAATGAAAAATATGGTTATGGTGTGTGGTATGTACTGTGCCTCAGATGTACCGAAATGCATCATAAATATACATCTCAGCTGCAGCAGGCCTCCTCGTGCACATAAACATACATCTTGGCCACGGCGGAGCCTCCTCCGTGCGCTCTCTGGACCACGGCGGAGCCTCCTCGTGCTCATAAGTAAACATCTTGGCCACGGCGGAGCCTCCTCGTGCACATAAATGTACAACTTGGCCACGGCGGAGCCTCCTCGTGCACATAAATGTACAACTTGGCCACGGCGGAGCCTCCTCGTGTGTCCCTCGGACCACGGCGGAGCCTCCTCGTGCACATAAATGTACATTTTGGCCACGGTGGAGCCTCCTCGTGCGCCCCTCGGGCCGCGGCAAAGCCTCAGAATAAGTGCCTCTGTTATTGCAGACCTTCTTATGGAACAGACGAGGGTGTGTGAAGCCAGTGAACAAAGGACAGGAATCTCCTCTCATTCCATCAAAGCAGGTTTTTCAGCTGCTACAATGTTAAGGAATATGATCCTTCCTCCTGTCTATTAGGAGTCACCTCTGCGCTGTGACCTATATAAATCCACCCCGCCTGTGGCCATGAGCTCTCATATGGTCACAGAACTGGTCGGTGACGGATTCTTCCCAGTAGGGCAGTGGTCTGCAACGTTGGCTCTCCAGTTGTTGGGGAAACTACATCTCCCATAGTGTCCACTGATATAGATTATATAAATGCATGATGGGAGTTGTAGTTTGCCGAAATTGCAGACCCCTGCAGTAGGGGCTCATTCTATATGTAACATATGAAACAATCCACAGTTCCAGATTATTACACTTTATAATAAACTCTTTCTTCAGTTTTACAGAGACGCTGGTGAACATCCGGAATCGTCACAACAATGTAGTCCCCACCATGGCTCAGGGGGTCATAGAGTACAAGGAGGCCTTCGGAGTGGACCCCGTGACCAACCAGAACGTGCAGTACTTCCTGGACCGCTTCTACATGAGCCGCATTTCCATCAGGATGCTGATCAACCAGCACAGTAAGCCGCGGGTGGTGTCTGTCTGTTATGAATGACCTACATGGAAACTATCGATGAGTTCTTTGATCAAAAATATTGACCAGTTCTCTGTCAGCGCTGTGTCCTCTATCTGTTATAATAATGGAGCGGCCCATTGGTTAGAGAGCTGAAATCCATTTCGGCTTTAATTCCAGGAAACCTGAAGTGCCCAAGGCTCGGTTCCCACTGCTTTCGTCCTACAGATGACCTGTGACATGATTATGATATTAACTACTTATGCTTTCCAAGACATAACCATTCTGGAGCATCTCCCTCCGAAAAATGGATTGAAAAGCGCTGCGTAAAACGTACCCAAAGGGCAACATGAATGAACATGGCTGCACCATAAGGCTAGCGACTTTGCAGCCCGAACACTGGTGCAGCCCCGTTCGCTATATTTTTACATCGCCTGCACGTCAGTATCAGGCGATTAAAGAGCGCCCGCAGCACTTTGTAATACGCCTGATTTCGTGGGGCGTGCGGGAGTTGGGACGCACTAGAACCGTATGAAGCTACAGATTTATAGCCTCAGTACAGCAAATTTAGGCACATTACTGCTGGAACAGGTAGAGCACCTTCAGAGTGGTTTACCTGAGCCAGAAGTGTCATCTTGGCGCTAGAATGCGACTGATTTATGACCCACTGTAGAGCAGGTTCATAAATTGGACACATTCTACACCATTACAATGCCCATGTAAATTGGTGTTTAATTGCCAAATATCATACGTGTCAGAGCTGGAATGGTAACACCCATCTGACAGATTCAGTAATACAGCTCTATGAGGAATAACACAGGAACAGCACAACACGGAGTTATAAGGGAAGATGCTCCATAATTATTTCATAAGGGAGTGCTAGAATTTACCGGAACAGACATGTCAGGAGAGGTCACAGGTCCTTTTTGTTTGTTTGAAAAAACACATATATGTCAATCAAGTTCAACCAAGGGTGGTGAAAGCTGTGGATGAAGGGAGGTGCAGAGGGAATTTTTAAACTTTGTTTTTCCCACTGATGCAGATTTTGGAACCCATAAGGCATGAACCAATCTGCATCCCAGATCCATATCCAATAAATTTGACTCGCCACGATTCCTGTAGTTTGGTCTGCAGAGCTGAAAACAATAACCGTTCCCTTCTATACCTGTTGGGTAAGGCTCTGTCCACACCATAAGTATTCTAGGTCGAAATCCAACTGAAATTAAATTGTCCTCATTGAACTCAATAGAAAATTTTAAGGGTACACAAAAACTTAGAACATGTCCATTTTTCCATCCACTTAGAAAACTCGCTATTGAGGACAATAGTAATAGCTTAAAATCTAGTGTAAAACATGTAAAAAAAGAAAAAGTTTTGGACACATCCAAAATTTCATAGAAATGAATGCGCTCCCAAAAAATGGTTGTCATCCAGTGTTCTTGAATTCCTTACAAAAGGGAAAATACATTGGGGCAGAACTAGGCAGATTTGCCGTTCGGAAGACACTGAAGGTTGTATGATAATCCTGAGAGGAGTTGTGGGGGTGGTCCTATAGGTGATCACCCACAGGTTATCAGGGCTTATGTGCACTGCAGGATTCATTGCCGCATACCTGCTGCAAACTGTGCAGAACCACCACTTAAAGGGATGTTCCCTATCCCAGCCATATGCCATCAAAGTCTGACAGATGCAGGTCCCAGAAGTGGGACTCGCACTTATCTTGGAAATGGGCCCCCAAAAGTGAAGGCTCAAAATGGAGAGCCAGTTGCATTTGCACACAACTCTCAGTTCTGTTCTATGGGAGTTCTTGAGTATGGCCAAACACACCGCTCTCTTGTACTGAGAACTCCCATAGAATACAATGGAGAACACCATGCTCCCCTGTACTGGGAGCTCCCATAGGAAAGAATGGAGAATACAGCACTCCTCTGTACTGGGAACTCCCATAGAACAGAATGGAGAATAGTGCTCCTCTGTACTGGGAGCTCCCATAGGACAGAATGGAGAACACAGTGCTCCCCTGTACTGGGAACTCCCATAGAACAGAATGGAGAACACAGCAATCCTCTGTACTGGGAACTCCCATAGAACAGAATGGAGAATACAGCGCTCCCCTGTACTGGGAACTCCCATAGAACAGAATGGAGAATACAGTGCTCCTCTGTACTGGGAACTCCCATAGACTGCAAGGGAGAACACAGCGCTCCCCTGTACTGGGAACTCCCATAGAACAGAATGGAGAATACAGTGCTCCTCTGTACTGGGACCGCCCATAGAACAGAATGGAGAATCCAGTGCGCCTCTGTACTGGGAACTCCCATAGAAGCCAATGGAGAACACAGCGCTCCTCTGTACTGGGACCTGCCATAGAACAGAATGGAGAATACAGTGCTCCTCTGTACTGGGAACTCCCATAGAACAGAATGGAGAATACAGTGCTCCTCTGTACTGGGAACTCCCATAGAATGCAATGGAGAACACAGTGCTCCTCTGTACTGGGAACTCCCATAGAAATGAATGGAGAACACAGCGCTCCTCTGTACTGGGAACTCCCATAGAACAGAATGGAGAGTCATGTGTAACCTATTCTGTACAAAGACACTTAGAGAAGCCCGTTCCTGAGATATGAGCAGGTACAACCTCTGGGACCTGCTCCTATCAGACTTTGATAGTATATCATCCTGTTGATATTGAGTCCATGGTGGGAACATCCCTTTAAAAAAACTTCACTATACAGCAACTTCATGAAACCTGAACCTTACAACACAGCTTGGCGCAAAGTTCAAGAAAACAACTTTCAGGGTGGAGTCCCATTCGGATGAGCAGAGTGCACGGCCGTCTATATCGGGCTCGCTGATAGAAATCTGCTGATGTGCGCTCGGCTTTCCAGGAAATTGATGCTTTTCTTGCTAAGGTTCCATGAATCTTCTATTTTGCGATAGTATTGTAGTTGATTATCCCATCTGTGAACACTTTGGTAAATAAGACTCTTGTGACTCTATAGCCGGATAGTTATTCTGTTCCTTCCCCTTTTTATTTTAGCTCTTCTGTTTGATGGTGGCGCCAACCCAGCACATCCCAAACACATTGGAAGTATCGACCCAAACTGTGACGTTGTGGAAGTTGTACATGGTAAGTGACAAGACATTGGCCATTTAAAGGGGAAGCTTCTCTTTTAGTACAACCTCTAATGCGGGAGGTTTTTGCGATCAGACGCCTATTTATCTCATACAGGGAGTCCCTGGGTTACAGACGGGATAGGGACCGTAGGTTTGTTCTTAAGTTGAATTTGTATGTAAGTTGGAACAGGAAGATTTATTAAATGTAACTCCAGCACAAAAGGTGTGTTTTTTTTTTTTTTTTTTGTTTCATTTTTCTTAGTTTCGGATAGTGCAGGGAAGGGTTTTTACATTTGTTTTGCTGTCTGTGCCCCTGTTAAGAAGATTTCACCTCATGTGCTGCTTTGGCACGCTGGAACTTGTCATTCCACTGCTACTATCTGGAACAACAAGTGCCAGCATGCCCCATAAGTCTCCATTTATAACTAGGGGACAGATGTAAGTTGGAACAGTGTAAGTCGGGGACTGTCTATAATTATTTATATCTATATCTGAGCAGCGATCAAATCCAATAGATCATTTTGTAAAAATAATCACAAATCTAAATCCGTTTCAGATGCCTTTGAGAACGCCAAGATGCTGTGCGACCAGTATTACTTAGCATCTCCTGAAGTGAAGATAAAACAGACAAATGGTAAGTAACAAAAGGGATTTCTATTATATCTGTTATGAAACTGTAGGTAAAATGATAAAATTACTGAACTTCACTCAAGTGGACTGGACACGGTTTAGTTTTTAATCCAAATAAATAGAAGTCCAAGCTCCTGTTGTGGATTAGTTTCTGCTGCCCCCACAGTACTGCATGCAGATTATACATTTCACCCTATAATAACACCATATGCACTGAGCTCCCCTTAGTGGTGGCTGTGGACAGAGTCCACCTTTCACCTAGAAATCATTCTCAAATTCTTGGGAATATAGGGGCCTGGTTCCCTTTTGCATTGGGACGGTGACTGCAGATGTACAGTCCTTCTCTATTAAAATTCATCCTCCCTCAATTTTAAAGGTGATGGGAGGTAGTGGCTGCTGGACCCTCACAGATTGACTACTTGATGCCCGTCTGTAGAATAGATACGTTTGGGTGGACGGTTTAAAACGTATGGAGCGCTGGTTGTTCCAGCAGCCGAGGTCTGGACTGAAAAGGCAGGGACAAGCTATTACCATCCCTGCCTTCCCAATCTTTGTAAATACAACCCTCGATGAACCTCCCTGCTTTCTGCCGCTGATGGTCACACGATCGCCTGGGCTTGGTAACTGCATGATCTGCTGAATCCCAGCATACCCAGATCGGCTCTGCAATGAGTCTTAATGGCTGGACATGTGTAAAAATGCCCCCCACCCCCTCCCAGGTCTTTTTCTGATCGTCGTGGAAGGTACATTATTTTTTTTCTACTGCTAAGTTCCCTTGTAGCATTAGCCCCAGTTACTAGGGAAATACACCTCCTGGACTGGCTGCAGAGCGGATCTGATAAGACGCAGCAGCTTATGCCACTACTGAGCCCCAGCAGTCACATGACCGTCTGGGAAGCGGAAAGCCTATCTGTATATACAACGATTGGGAAGGCAGGGATGATAAAAAAAAAAAACTGGCCGTGCCTTCTCAGTGGAGAGCTGACGGCAGACTCTACACTCGGCTGCACAATTGGTGTACAGCTGCAAGCTCTGCACCGACGTTCCAGAACATGCAGCGATGAATGGCCACTACCCGGACATTTAACATCAATGGCGGTTGTTATGTAGATATTAGATCGTCACAGCGAGTACTGAGGACACCTTCACCATGTAGAACAAGGTGGAGCACTCTATAGGATTGTGAAATAACACAAAGATGATGCGTCTTACCTCTGACTAATACCAATGTATTCTTCCTGTAGGTAAAGCTCCTGGGCAGCCGCTTAATATTGTCTATGTCCCTTCCCATCTCTACCACATGCTGTTTGAGCTCTTTAAGGTATGTTACTTAAAGCTGATATTTCTCTATAACAGATGAATGCTTAGAAATCTAATTTGTGGATAGGGACTTCTTAGGGTATGTTCACACAGCGTGTTGGGTCCGTGTGTACATACGTTATTAGATGCATGTGAAATGGAAAGTAGCCTCAAAGAGGCTATTCTGTCCTTGTGGGGGTCCAAATTAGCTTAAAAAATAACAAAGGGTGCACCGAGAAAACAAATCACAACATGCCCTGTTGCTGTGAAAATGCTTTCTGCCCAAAATGGCAGCTTTTTATACTTTTGCAAATTAGTAGATGAGAAGCATCACATGTACCTGGCTGTGAGGGTCTATTGGCACCTCCTTATCTACAGACCCCTCCTCACCGCTCAGGAATGTTTGGACACAGGGTAAAACTTCTGACGAGGTGCCATCTTGGATTACATGACGATCTCTACAAACTACTACAGGCGGCTATTTTGTTAACATATTAGTGACTAGATATACAGACAGCTTTTACATGCTGTATTACATAGGTATGTGAGGTATATACTAACTAATACATTAAAATGGAGACACAAAGGATCACACACATATATAACCTTTGTTCCCATCCACAACACATGTTTGGATCCGTCTAAACCAGGGATTCCCAACTCCAGTCCTCAGGGCCCACCAACAGGTCATGTTTTCTGGCTTTCCTTCGCATTGCACAGGTGATATCATTATGCTGCACAGGATCATTGTCGGAGCATTCTGTGGGAAATCCTGAAAACCTGACATGTTGCTGGGGCGTGAGGACTGGAGTTGGGAAACACTGGTCTAAACGGACCCAAGCACGCATCTTGGAATGAGTGGTGTGATTTTACACTGCTTGCAATGTAAAACACACATTGGTTCAGATGAG
Source organism: Phyllomedusa bahiana (assembly GCA_025379985.1). NCBI lineage: Eukaryota > Metazoa > Chordata > Amphibia > Anura > Hylidae > Phyllomedusa > Phyllomedusa bahiana. The sequence continues at coordinate 55,439 of JAODAL010011762.1, forward strand.
TGATCGCAGATGCATGTTTATTTGCGTCTTTCAGATCCGTCTTTTGGATCCATTCTAAGAATTGACATGTCAATTCTTGATCCGAAAGACGCAGCAGGTGCCCTATTTAAAACTATAGGGTGCGATCCTGCTGCAGCCAAAACTCTTCCACACACACCCAGCTGCATGGATGCGTTTTGGATCCGATTGACGCCAGGTTTTTGGATGCGATTATCGGATCCAAGAATGCCGTGTGAACATACCCATAGGGCTCGTTCACATGGCTGATTTGGGCACTGATTTCAGCCGTACTGCGTGCCGGATTTGCGCTGCAGTACGGCTGAAATCCGTCTGTCATTACGGTAATGACATAGAGAACTATGGATTCTGTCTCCTCATTCTCAGAGCGGGGAGAAAGTGACATGTCAATTATTTACGGCGTGCACGCGCCGTGAATAATGACTGTCTATGGGTCGGCGAGCTGCTGGTCCCCCGCTGCACGGCAGCCGGCGTAATTGCGGGACGAAATCCGTCCCCGCAATAAGCCGTGTGAACTAGCCCTTAGGCTTCAAGATCTCCATGTTTGCTCCAAGTCCAGCTTTGCATTTGTTGTCGCAGTGCTAAAATGAGAAGTGAAGCAACTTTGCAATAGGTTGTCATGCCACTTTTCTTCTGCACCTGCTATGCGTATAATGTGAAAAATCTTTGCGACATCTCCAGCTGAAACGTTGGCAGTGCATAGGAACTGTGTACACAAAAAAATTAATTAATTAATAGGCATTGAGTAACTGATCTGACATCAACTTGATCTGAGGAAAACAAAGTTGGTTGTAAAGGTGAACATGCCCTTTAAGCTCATCATAGACACCTTTTACAGGTATTAAACTGTATGGAAGGATGAAAGGGGTGTTCACACCTCCATTGTTTATGGAATATCAGTAGGATAAATTTCGGTCCAGTCCCCATCCCTCCACACACTATTTTACAGAGCCTAGTAGGATGCACTGAGTAGAGTTAATGTTTGCTGGTGGTGCAGCCGTGGACATAGCTGCTGGCTGCCTGGGATGTCTCACAGGTCATCCCGTATCATATGTCGTCCCTTTTAATAACCGAGGCCCTCTTGGTAAATTGGCTGCTGGCTAAATTAAGTGCAGCCCCTCGCACATTTCCTTCTTGTAATGACATTAGAGAGATCAGCTCAGGTCATCCTGGCTGAGGAAGGTCCCAGGACTAAATCCACATGTAAATGAAATAAAAATGTGCCTGCTTGGATTATTATGGGTGTTGGGTTGAGTCCGCACAGGGGCAGCAAGTATAGAAGTGTGGTGTGGTTTTGTTTTTTATTACCCCATAGTTTTTTCACTGCAAAAACTACTAGTTCTCCAATATACTCCCTATATCTCCTCTTCATGGACCAGAGCGTGTGAGGGTTTTAGTGTTCACTGCAGTGGGATTAGGCTTTCAACACAACGTACTGACATATTCATGTCTATAGTAGCTTTCAACAGTTCCCCAAACTCTGCCATAGGAGATAAGTGGCAAAGTACGGTATCTGCAGCCACTTATCTCCAATCACATGGATCCCTTTTGATCCTGTATAGTGATAGCTATAGGTCAGTGTGTGTGTGTATATATAATATATGCTTGCCTTAGTGTGTCCTGTGTTGGTTCAACACCAAAATACTGCCACCACCGCTAAGGTATTTATGTACGTGGGCTTTACAACTAATTGTTAATACTAAAGAGGACACCGTGGCCCGCACTCACCAGCCAGGTGGGTGGAGGTTGAGGGAGAATGTCGGGTCATCCACTTTACCCGTGTAGTGGAGAGTGGCACCCACAGTCAGTAGCTGCATTGAACTGCTGTACAGGAATGTACATTGTGATATCAAGAGGGGAAGGGGTTGGGAAAGAAGCGGTCTCATCCTAACTTACTCCACTGTGCCCTGCAATTAGCAGTGTGGCAGGGAGACTACTTTTACACTCAGTCAGCAACTACATTGGAGCGCTGTACAGGAATGTACATTGTGATATGGGTAATGCCAAGAGGGGGACGGATTGGGAAAGAAGTGGTCTCATCCTAACTTCACTGTGCCCTGCACTTGGCAGTGTGGCAGAGAGAGACTCCTTTTACACTCAGTCAGCAACCACATTGGAGCGCTGTACAGGAATGTACAGCATAACGTGGGCCAGAACAAGCAAGGGAAGGAAAGCTGTCTCATCCAAACTCACTCCACTGTGCCCTGCATTAATCCGTGTAGTGGATAGATGATTATATGTATCGATTGCAGTCGTCCTGGGACAAGAACTCTGCCCTAAAATGGATATGTATTATATTCCAGTGTTTACATGTATGTGTGTGTGTAAAATATATATATAATGTGTGCTAGATAATCACTAAATTCAAGATATCTGTATCTTTCTCTTTCCCTAAAGTTTCCTGTTTTTCTCTCTCCTTAGAACGCCATGCGGGCCACCGTGGAGAGTCATGAGTCCAGTCCTTCTCTGCCACCCATTAAAGTGAACATTGTCCTAGGAACGGAGGACCTCACTATTAAGGTAACTATCTGGAAGAATGACGCAATGCAAACACAATCTGTTCCTCTCCTCCGTCTCTGCACACACAGCGTAATTTTCAGGGCAATTTAACCAGTGAACAGAGACGGGCGCAATCTCTGGAACTAATATCTTGTGTGCGAGGTAAATGTCAGAACTAGATCCTGCTGGTCTGGAAGGGAAATCTAGAATCAGCTGAGTGAAGCAGTGTGAGTGTTTCTGGATGCAGGAACGGGTTAAATGCTCATTGCAAAAAAAAAGTGATTGCAACCATGATGGCTGTTGCTGTTCAAACAAGGAGCATTAACCAACTTTTCCAGGCTCTGGAATGGCAAAAAATATAGGTTTATATGATTTGAAGCACGATTCACGATTTCTGAGTAAAAAGCAGAGAAAATCCTAAAAGGACTCCTTAAGAGACGGTGACAGTCCTGCTTACTCTACCCACATACAGTGCTTGACGTTTGCTCTGACAGCTTCCCTTGTATCAGTGTGCGTACAATCACTGTATTTGGGCGGAGTAAGCAGGACTCCTACTGTCTTTTAAGAAAGTCTGAAGATTTACTCTCTGATATATAGAGTTATATGATTTGGAGCAGAATTTCTGAATGAAAAACAGAGCTCAGCTTCTCTCCTCTATCATATAACCCTATATATCGCAGAGCTCAGCTCCTCTCCCTCTATCATATAACCCTATATATCGCAGAGCTCAGCTCCTCTCCCTCTATCATATAACCCTATATATCACAGAGCTCAGCTCCTCTCCGTCTATCATATAACCCTATATATCGCAGAGCTCCGCTCCTCTCCTGTATCATATAACCCTATATATCACAGAGCTCGGCTTATGGCATATCGATAAAAGGTTGGGAAACTACCTTTAAAACCTGTTCAGACTTAGTCCTGCTTGCACAGCTACAAGGTTATTAAAAGCTATAGCCCTGACAGACGGTTCCAAGCCATGAACCTGGATGAGCAAGAAGTTTGTTAGACCGTGAAACCCTTTTCTATTAGAAGTGATCCTATCCGGATTGTCTCATCAACCCTTGTTTGTCCAAAGGTGTTTTTAGTCATTGTTTGTCTTTTCCTATTAGATCTCCGATAATGGAGGAGGTGTACCTCTCAGAAAAATCGAGCGTCTCTTCAGTTATATGTATTCCACAGCTCCCCGGCCCATGATGGACAATGCACGCAATGCGCCACTGGTAAGTGTCAGCTAGGATGGAGCTAAGGACAGTATTTGGCTGAACTCAGGGGTTTGTCCTATATCTAGTTTTACATAGGACTGCAGATGTTAAAGGGGTTCTCCATTTTGAAAATTGGTTTTCTAAGTCCACTAATTTTAATTATCGTAATGTTTGTGTAACAACAAATTCAGCTCTACTACATCTGTTTCTTAGAGAGGTTGTCCAATTTGATAATCCCTTTCTTAAAGGGGTACTCTAACCACATTGATTAGCCTTAAACATGTAGACAAAGGTAAATAAAGGCTATTAACAAATACATTTGTTCTGATTTTGCTTAATTTCAGAGTAAGAGCAGTTCTTATCTCCTCTTTGTTTACACAAGCTTCCCTAGGTTACTGACCACCTCTCTGCTCTAGCATTGGCTAGGCTGGTGACATCACTTCCTGCTGTGTCTTATCAGCAGCACAGGAGCTTGTTTATTTCTTACTGACAAACTTTAATTCTTTAAAGCTCTGTAGCCTTTTGCCCTGCTGTTAAAACTTCATTACCAATATCCCTCTAACAGGCTCAGCTGGGAGTAACAGAGCTCAAATGTCTGTCATTGCTGTAGAACTGCCCACAGCCTGAACGGGAAGTGGGAGGCTGAAGCTGTAGGACGCCCCCACAGCCCTGGAACCGGGAAGTGTGAGGCTGAAGCTGTAGGAACCGCCCCAGCACGCCTGAACGGGAAAGTGGGAGGCTGAAGCTGTAGCACCGCCCAGAGCCTGATCGGGAAGTGGGAGGCTGAAGCTGTAGGACCGCCCACAGCCTGAACGGGAAGTGGGAGGCTGAAGCTGTAGGACCGCCCACAGCCTGAACGGGAAGTGGGGAATGGAGCGTGCAGAACTGTAGGACCGCCCACAAGCCTGAAACGGGAAGTGGGAGCTGAGCTGTAGGACCGCCCACAGCCTGAACGGGAAGTGGGAGGCTGAAGCTGTAGGACCGCCCACAGCCTGAACGGGAAGTGGGAGGCTGAAGCTGTAGGACCGCCCACAGCCTGAACGGGAACTGGGAGCCTGAAGCTGAGGGGAAAAGCAGGCTTTGTAAAATGGCCTGATGAGAGCACCCCTTTAAGTCCTTTTTTAACATGTTGTTCTGAGAGATCTTTCTCCCACCCAACAGAAGGTTTCCAAGTCCCCTGCAGCGCCACCATAGGAGAGAAAAAGCATTACATGGTTTTCAAAATCAAAGAGCTTTGCTTGTAAAACAGGAACATGCCAGACCCTCCGGATGTTTTGGCTAGTATAGAATAAGGGGGAACCCCTATTTAGGACTACCATCGTATATGAGTGTTTGTTCACCTTCAGCTCTGCTACATGAATGTACATGTTACAACTCGACTCTGTTTTATGATTTCAGGCCGGTTTTGGGTACGGTTTACCAATTTCACGACTTTATGCCAAATACTTTCAAGGGGATCTAATGCTGCATTCAATGGAAGGTTACGGGACTGATGCTGTCATCTACCTGAAGGTAGTGTATTAGACCTATCGCTTATCGTGTAATTAGGCTGGTAAATTAGTCACTTGTGATTTTTAGCCTCCAGGAATATGTGAGGACGGTTACATAAAATCTGGGAACTGCTCGCTCGGACATATAGGCACACATGGCTGTGTTCTTCCAGGGACAGCGGTGCTCATGGCTATGTGCCTTGTGCCATATTGGATGATTTGCTTGATGGGGTATGTTGACACCGTGTAATTGCGGGATGTATTTCGGGGTGTAATTGTGCAGCAATTAACCCAAAGTACGGCTTGCAGTTACGGTAAAATCCTAGCACTCATTGAGAGCCATGATTACCCAACCTTTTCCCTGGTGCGCATTACGTGCCGGGAGAAAGAAGGGACATGTCCTTTATTCCCAGTGCTTACGTGCTAGGATGGGAGCCGGCCCAGAGCGGCCAGCACATACTTATAAAGCAGCAGGCACATAGCAGTACACACCGCTATATGCATGCAATAAGCCATGGGAACATACTGCCTATGGGCAAGAAAGGAGTGGCCGCTGGTCTCCTACAACCCTCTATGGGAAAGATTATAATAACTGCAGTAGGTTTGGAATTGTACTTTACGTAGTTCCCTAAGGTCCCGTCTTCATGAAGAGTATTTCAAGTCAAAATCCATACAGATACCAACTTGAAATACTCATCTAAAACCGAAAGTAAATCCTCCCCATTGAATTCAACAGAAAATCCGCCTTGGAGTACATACAACGTGTATTTTTGTCGGTCAATTTGAGAGAAGGGGAACATCTCTCCTTATGGAGAGCACCAGTTAAGGTGTGTATTGTTTTGATTGCCTTTTAGCCCACTACTAAGCATCTGCATATCACAAGGCATTATGGGAAAGGAGCTGGGAAGCTCACTGCGCCCTCTATTGGTTGTAACAAATCCGCAATTTACTTCTGATTCACTGAATCTTTGAGAAGAAAAAAGGAATATTAGTCAAGCCAATATCGATCTACATACGACCGTTTCGGGGTTTTGCCCCTCATCGGTGTAAAGCAGAGCGATACTGGGTGGGAGGCAATGAGTGACTGAGAGAAGGGGAACATCTCTCCTTATGGAGAGCACCAGTTAAGGTGTGTAGTGTAGTGTTTGCCTTTTAGCCCAGTTTTTTAGGTCAGTTTGTAAGAGTAATAAAGACTAAGAACACATTGATTATTCGGCATGGTAAACTTGCTATTCAGATCAATAGAGATGGCTAAAAACCTCATGTAAAACGCATCCTAAACATTTGTATGAATGGGACTCGTTTTCTGACTGTAAATCTGCTAGAAAAAAAAAAGACCTAAATCCAATACTGGTTGAAAACGCGTCGTCCCATGGCAGAATCGGACTAGTAAATTTGATTTGGATGTACCTAACAGTCATTATTGAAGTCGATATTGGACCCGGTTCACATATGCATTGGAGGTTCTGTTCAGAGTCTCTATAGTAGAGACGGTGCAGGATCCATTACGTAACAGACCCCCAACAAAAAAGACATCAAATTTTGCAGGTACATGCTGCCATGGCTGCAGGGCGAATGCAAACACAGAGAAACAGATCAGCTGAACTCTGCAGACACCAAGAGACAGAAAAACGCCGAGTGTATTTCTGCTACATGTTGTAAACGTTAAAATCTGAGACTCTTGCCGCAAATTTTCCAAAAACTGGGCAGTCCCATCCACGAGCAGCAATGTGACTTACCTAAAGATGGGATTTTACTCTAAATAAATTAGGCAGGTGAACACTGCAATGGCTGCAACGCAAATGCAAGCACACGGAAACGAGCCAGCAGCTCTGCAGATGCCGAGAGTCGGAAAAACGCTGAATTCATGAACTATTTCCAAGTGCATTTCTGCCGTCTGTAATATATATATATATATATATATATATATATATATATATATATATATATATATATAATTAATAAAAAAATGTGGACAAAGACTCAAATTTCATCAAAACTGTGAGGGCTCATCCACCAGCAGCTCCGTTTTAATCAAAAATGTGCCCTGAGAGCCTCAGCTTTTCCTGTATACTATAGGCAGCTGAGATGCACTTTGGTGTTTGCGTAGGACTCTCCATTCTATTCTATGGGAGTTTGAAGTACAACGAAATACACTGCTCAACTGTACCGGGAAATCTTATAAAACAGAATAGAGAGTCGTGCGTAAGCGTGACCGACTCTTTCCATGACCTGTTCCTGAGATAGCTGCGGGTCCCAACTCTAGGACCTGCATCTGTCAGACATTGATGGCCTACCCTATTGATATTTCATCAGTCAATGGTGGGAACAACCCTTTAAATACAGTCTTTAATTTTTGAACACGAGCCTTGTGTTCCCCTGTGAGCACCCCCCCCCCCCCCCCCTCCCCACCCCAACGTAAGGCTGAGGGTTAACCGTATACTTGAGGTCACAAGTAACAGAACCCCCGGTACTCCACAAAGCAGAAGAGCAGCCGCAGCGGCTTTAGCTTGACTTCCGCTGGCCGATGTAGGAAATGATATGAGAAAAACAATACAGAAAACAAACTAGATTTCTACTGATTTGGACACTTTTTTTTTTTTTTTTTTTTTTTACCTCTGGATGACCTCTTGGAGGGAATAGATTGCAATAGATGCCGAGTTGTTGGCCAATAGCATAGGACTCCTTCAGAAATCTGAGTGATGGCGGTGGAAAATTACCTAATGCAGTTTTTGATGCTCCCATGGATATGATCTTGCAGGCTTAATGTGGGAAGTGTCCAGGTTAATAAAATGAGTCTCTGCAAAGTCATGAATACAGCGGGAATCTAATACAGGCTGTAACTCGGGATCAGTACAGTGACTGCACCAGCAGAAAAGTGAGTGCAGCTCTGGAGGATAATACAGGATGTAACTCAGGTTCAGTGCAGGATAAGTAATGTATGTACACAGTGACTGCACCAGCAGAATAGTGAGCGCAGCTCTGGGGTATAATACAGGATGTAACTCAGGATCAGTACAGGATAAGTAATGTAATGTATGTACACAGTGACTGCACCAGCAGAATAGCGAGTGCAGCTCTGGAGTATAATACAGGATGTAACTCAGGATCAGTACAGGATAAGTAATGTATGTACACAGTGACTGCACCAGCAGAATAGTGAGTGCAGCTCTGGAGGATAATACAGGATGTAACTCAGGATCAGTACAGGATAAGTAATGTATTTAGACACTTCATATTTAACTTGTGTAAATAAGCAATAAAATGGTATTTATAAAGATGTGAATTTTAGTATCTTCTATTTATGTTGCACTTATGTCCTTTCTTTGTTGTAGGCGCTGTCCTCAGAATCTGTAGAGCGATTACCAGTCTTCAATAAGTCCGCATGGAAGCATTATAAGATCTGCACAGAGGCTGACGACTGGTGTATTCCCAGCAGCGAACCAAAGAACCTCGCAAGGTAGACGTCTCCTGAAGGTTTGCTGAGGAGATAGGAATAAAGGGATCAAGCACTTAATTGCACCAGGACTATTACCTGCAAGTGTTATGTTGCCAGGAGGAAAGAGGAGGATTGTGCTGGAGCTGGCCGCGGACGCAACAAGGAGAGCCTGTCACTGATCCACACTCTGTAGCTAGTAGTTCGATCTGTTCTAATGTTCCCATTTCTGGTGCCTCGTCGTCAAAATCAGAACATAACATGTGTCAATGAACATTCATGATTTCAATAAACGAAGCAAAGAGCACAGCAGATCCCAATTCTGCTGCCTTCAACACTAGAAAAGCGAAGATTTCACCAGGATCTATTAAGACCAACTTTTACCCGCATCTTGCCATAGGATATGAACTCTTGCCCGTATGATCCCTGTGGATGTATCCCATTCATAGAACAACCCGTATGGACACCCTGCATGTCAAAAGGCAATGCCCCTCCCCACTACTATTTTTTTTATTTTATTTTTTTTCCTCATATATTATATACTACTAAGGAAAATGTAATTAAACCCTTTAGTCTGATGTTAATACAATTTTGCCAAAAAAACACAATAGGAATTTTTTCTGTTTTTGCCAAAAATGACCAAAATGTTCCTGTGATGCCATATTCCTGGTGTCTGACGCGTTTTGGTCACCTCACCAACGTGATATCATCACGTCTGAGAATGTAAAACCGAATGTGTAGAGTGATCCAACAGTATCTGAAAGTTTTATACAAAGCAATATATGGAGTATATTTGCATCTTGTAGCTGTAGACAGTGTCCACAACGACTTGTGAATGCCAATATGTGCCCGATTTATCTATATGTATGGTTTGTCAGTGTGTAATATGCACTGAAGGTCACATGTCATGAAAGTACATTCAGAAGAAAGTCATGCACTGCAAAAGGCGTTGGAGTCTATCGGAATTCCGTTTTGTGTCCTCAATAATATCCAAAGAGCACAGAAGTTGTGTATTTTCTTGTAGATGTGAATTCTGTCTCATTCATTTGTATAAGAATCCAACTTTGGAAGAAAAAAGAGCAAAATCTCATTGTAATCTATAAGCTGTATAACTGCACCCATTGTTTTTCAGGCTGATGACAGTGGAAAATAACTTTAAGTTTGACTATAGTTTGAAGCCTAAGGCTATGTTCACACGGCTTAAATTGGGATGTATTTCGCGCCGTACTGCACTAACATAGAGAACTATGGATTACATCTCCTTTCCCCGCTCGCACAATACGTCGAGCGGGGAGAGAAGTGACATGTCAATTACTAGCGGCGAATACGCGGCTCTAGTAATGAATGTCTACGGGGGCCGGCGGGTTGCCCCCTTCCACCCCCCCCCCCCCCCTTCCCCCTCGCTTCCGAACACCCAGTGTAATTACGGGGCGTAATTACGCTCCGTAATTATGCCGTGTGAACATAGCCTAAGGGTATGTTCACATGGCTAATTTGGATGCTGAATTCAGTTCAAATCGGATTGAAATTTGCAACCCATTATTTTTTGAATGGAAAATCCACGTGTCTGTGCAGATGTTGATTTTCCGGGTGACAAGTCGCTATTGGAGGCAGATTTCGCACCTATGAAATATCCATAATGAAAATCTGCCTCTAAAAGTGGACCACAAATCCCAAACTGAAACAGTGGCTAAATTACACAATGAATTTGCAAGGATTTTAGAAGCTGTTTCGCCTATGAAAATTTTCGGCATTCTGAATCGGCCTTGTGAACGGACCCCAAACACCGGTGTAGTAACCAAATGGTTTCTGAAGTATCAACTTTGCAGAATGTTTGCTTACTTCTCCTCCCTCACTGTTCTGCAGCCTTTGTGACCTCTGGTTGCCTAGCAACAGCTTAATGTTCTATCCCGGTGACCACCATTTGGGTACAGGTAGTTACAGTACTTGTACAGAAGTGGTCACAGGAAGTGATGTCTGCCTACTTATACCACAAAGAGCCCCTATTCCCATTAGAAAAGGGAACCTAGGGGAATAAATGGAGATGTCCTTTAAATAAATATTACTCAGTCGTGTGTTTTTTTTTTAGTTACAAAGCCAATTATATCCATCTGTAATACAAATAAAACATTTATTTTGTATTTAATCCTTGTAATCGGTGATATTTTACCCCCCCCCGTGCGCCCATTTTTTTTTTTTTTCTTTATTATTATGGAGATTGTGTCTAAGCCTTGTTAATTTATTATAATGCCTTTTATTCGTGTGTGCGCCTCCGCTCTGGACATAACCATTTTTGGACGAGAATCTTCAGGTGTTGTAAAATATTTTTTACCTCTTGTGTCATGCGGTTTCTTGGATGTTTTTCGTTAGAAATAAAATACTTTTAACCACATTATTTTGTGTGAATTGTTTGTGAATTGCTTTTAGTACAGGTAGTTTGTAAGTTTTCTTGAGTAACTTTACTACAACAATCAGATCCTGGCTGACCATCAGGTAAGGGTGCGTCCAAACAGCAGGCTAAAAAAATCAGCCAGATTCTGATTAAAGAATCCGGCCGGTATTTTGACATCTTGTACATGGGTTTTGGGCATACTTGCCAACTTTTGAAAGTGGAAAAGCAGGAGATTTGCATGGCCACACCCACCTTGCTGGTGAGCCACACCCCTTTGAAAAAGCCACACCCACTCCACCTAACTGCATAACGGCTCTGGAAAAAAAACAGGTTGTGGCCAGGTAGATGCCCCCATTAGCCAGACAGTGCCCCTTGTCGCCAGGTAGATGCCACCATTAGCCAGACAGTGCCCCCCCATAGCGAATAAAATTAAAATAATATCTACTTACCTTACCAGGCTCCCTGCAGCGCGGCCAGGTCCGAAGGCTGCCGACTTAGTAGTCTCAGCGTCGCAGGGATGTGAGTGCAGCCGCGCGTCACACCCCCTGCGACACCGAGGTGTATGTACAGCGCACACCGGGCGCCGTGCATACAGGGGGAGAAGGGAGGAGGGGAACGATGCCTCCTCCCTGCACAGTGAGACTAGCCGGGCGGGTGCAGTGGCGGCCGCTTCACTCGCCTATAGTTCTGTCCTGACGCTACTCCGGCGCCACGGTCATTGAAAGAACCCCCGCTGCCTGTTGGCGGCGGGAGGTTCGCCGACTCTGCCGGGGTGGCGGGGAGTGACCCCCCATTAGTGGGAACCCCCCGCCAAAAGCGGGAGAGTTGGCATGTATGGTTTTGGGGACTGTCCGGGTTGTGGATTCGCCTGCCCCCTCAACCACTGGCATGCACATGTTCCACCTGAAAACTGGGTGGAAGAATGAACATGTTCTAAGTTTTTCAGCCTGCCGGCAGTGTCAAAAACCTCCCGGCGGAAAATCCGTGCAGTGGGGACCGCTACATGGATTTTCTATTTAAATCGATGTAAAAGGTTGACAGTCGATTTACAGGCGGTTTTCAAATCCGAAAACAGTCTGTAAATCCGACTGAAAACCAGAGCCGTTGGGACAAGCCCTAATCCTCAGTGGGCCCTTGGGCATGGTGAACCATTAAAGGGGTTGTCTCGCTACAAGGATTGCTTTTTATATTAAAGATCTTGCCAAAACAAGTCTCTTTACAATATGTGTCCATTAACCATGTCCTACCTATTCCTCGATATCCCCTCTTGTATGGGCTGCATCAGCTCCTCAGGTCGCTATAGCTACAGACCTGCTTGATCTCTCCTGATAGGCTGCCAGCACTGGTTGCTATAGCTATAGACCTCTCCTGATAGGCTGCCAGTGGTGGTCACTATAGCTACAGACCTGGTGTCCTCAGCAGCTTGTTACCGCATGCCAGTAATAACTAGTAAACGCCCCTGAATTCAAAAATGAAACTGAGAAAACAGGACTGAGGTAAGATGTCTCAATGTAGTGAGACAACCCCTTTAATGTGTCGGGCTACTTTTTAGGGAAAGAGGCAAAGCCGTGAAGAAGAGTCCTGTACAGTAGCTGTAGGGTGGGTCCCCAGAATCCGGTCTACTGGTTGGCTCGAAGAACCAACTCCTTTGGTGGGCACCAGTCACCCCAGTCCAACACTATCAAAAATCCAGCTCAAAGCATCAAGTTAGATAACAACGTTCTAGCTACCTGCAGTCACCTCTCAGAGGAAGCTTAGGCTCCTACTGTGTACAGATTTGTCCATGTGTTCAATGGGCACTGGTCAGATCCCTATGAAATAAGCAGAAGGCCAGAATTGTACTATGTACTTAATAATGATGAATAGCTCAGAAGCATTCCCAACACTATTCTGGTATCTTATACAGGGTAAAGGACACACCAGCATTGATCACCTTGGGGCAACGTTGCTGTGTAGATGCATTAGATCTTGGGGTATGTTCACATGGCATTGTTGGATTCAAAAATCGGGTCCAAAAACATTGCAGCAATCGGATCCAACATGAAGCTGCATTTTGGATGCAGCAGGATCGCACCCCATCATTTTAAATCTGTCAATTCTTGGAACGGATCTGAAAGACTGAGTGAGACACTCATCGGTGATGACTCGTGTGAATGCTGATGCGTGTCTCATATTAAAAGCAATGTAAATCACACTGCTATTTGTTAGCTGCGTGTTTGAGGTCCGATAGACAGATCCAAACACACAGCTAAAAGCGTATGTTCACACGGACCCAACACGCCATGTGAACATACGCTTAGTGTGCTAATTGGACCTTCTCAGGCCAAGGCATGACGCTAAATTTGGCACCCAGTAGAGTTACACCTGCGTAATCCAGTGATCTAAAATCCAAAAATGACCTCAAAATGCCTAATCCCTCAATTACGCAGTGGAGTTCAGTACTTAAAGGGGTTGTCCGCTTCATTTTAATAGATTTTTTTTTTTTTAGCGTCTTGATGTCCTGATATAAAAGCCATATTTCCTCCTCCCGTTCCAGCACTTATGAACGGTGATGTACGACCCTGACACGTGACCACTGCAGAGGAGACATCCCATCCGGCTGGGGCCAGGAAGCCAGAAGAACGATGGAGAGAGGACCCTCGTCATCGCTCTTCTGACTTCTTGGATGTCACTACTGCTGAGGTGGTCTTGTGTCGGGGCCGTACATCACCATTCAGAAGTAGATCGCTCATCTCATTAGAGACAAACAGTCTAAGAAAGTAGCTGCCATTGCTGACCCACTGCTACTCCCCCTCTACTGGCAAACAGCCCTGCTCGGGTAAGCCATGGCCAGCAAGGTACTTCCCGGCGGCTACTGCAGAGGTGGTGTAGTATTACATGGTGGCCATTCAGATACAGGTGTAACACATGGATGACTTGAGTCTTGTAGAACTGGAGCCCCACATTCTGGTTTATGTAGGGGCCCTAAGCAGGACTAGGACAAGATATTCTGGTGCCCTAAGCAAATAAGGCATATAACCTCTAATGGAAAATTCAGCCCACTCCATGCCTCCTTGCATCCCCCCTGGGATGAGGTGTTGCCCTAGGCAGTCGCCTACTGTTGTCTTGGCCCTGGCCCTAAGCAGGGAGCCACCATCTACTGTATAACATCTATATGCCTCTATGTGGGTAGGGTTTATCCTACTGTTTCTATTCTAGCCCATAGAGGGTAGTATTATTTTATGACTCTTGGAAAACTGGGTGACCACCAGGAGCTGTATTGGTGGTCACCCACATAGATCTGATAGATGAAGAAAACTGGGTGAACACCAGGAGCTGTAGTGGGGGTCATATTAGTGGTCACCCACATAGATCTAATAGATGAAGAAAACTGGGTGACCACCAGGAGCTGTATTGGTGGTCACCCACATAGATCTAATAGATGAAGAAAACTGGGTGAACACCAGGAGCTGTGGTGGCGGTCATATTAGTGGTCACCCACATAGATCTAATAGATGAAGAAAACTGGGTGAACACCAGGAGAAGTGGTGGCGGTCGTATTGGTGGTCACCCACATAGATCTAATAGATGAAGAAAACTGGGTAAACACCAGGAGCTGTAGTGGCGGTTGTTTTGGTGGTCACCCACATAGATCTAATAGATGAAGAGAACTGGGTGACCACCAGGAGCTGTAGTGGCGATCGTATTGGTGGTCACCCACATAGATCTAATAGATGAAGAGAACTGGGTGACCACCAGGAGCTGTAGTGGCGGTTGTTTTGGTGGTCACCCACATACACTCACCGGCCACTTTATTAGGTACACCATGCTAGTAATCTGGGTGGGACACCCCTTTGACCTAGTACAGAACTGGCCTCAATTCTTGTGGCATAGATTCCACAAGGTGTTGTGCAACGATGCTCAATTGGTGACCAAGGAGGCCCTAAGAGTGCCAAGAAATATTCCCCACACCATGACCCACCAACACCAGCCTGAAAACCCTTGATACAAGGCAGGATGGATCCATGCTTTCATGTTGTTGACGCAAATTCTGACCCTACCATCCGAATGTCGCAGCAGAAATCGAGACTCAGCAGACCAGGCAACGTTTTTTTCCAATCTTCTACTGTCCAATTTCGATGAGCTTGGGCAAATTGGAGCCTAGTTTCCTGTTCTTAGCTGAAAGGAGTGGCACCCGGTGTGGTCTTCTGCTGCTGTAGCCATCTGCCTCAAAGTTCGCCGTACTGTGTGTTCAGAGATGCTCTTCTGCCTACCTTGGTTGTAACGGTGTGGCTATTTGAGTCACTGTTGCCTTTCTATCAGCTCGAACCAGTCTGCCCATTTCTCCTTTGACCTCTGGCATCAAACAAGGCATTTCCGCCCACAGGACTGCCGCTCAACTGGATGTTTTTTCTTTTTCGGACCATTCTCTTTAAACCCTAGAGATGGTTGTGCGTGAAAATCCCAGGAGATCAGCAGTTTCTGAAATACTCAGACCAGCCCTTCTGGCACCAACAACCATGCCACGTTCAAAGGCACTCAAATCACCTTTCTTCCCCCATACTGATGCTCGGTTTGAACTGCAGGAGATTGTCTTGACCATGTCTACATGCCTAAATGCACTGAGTTGCCGCCATGTGATTGGCTGATTAGAAATTAAGTGTTACGAGCAGTTGGACAGGTGTACCTAATAAAGTGGCCGGTGAGTGTAGATCTGATAAATGAAGAAAATTTTTGACAACTTTGCAAACCAAAACAATTCAGGATTTACTAAGGGAAATCAGCTGACAATACCTGGTAGCGATATGATCTATGGAAAATGCTTGCATCACTGCACAAACATATCAGCGCTATAAAGTAACGCCTGCCGATAAAGGCGGTATATACAATGGCGTGTGATATATGATTACTCACTAATTATCTTAATTAACCACACTACAGACTTGGCCCAAGCCTCGGTAATGATAGTCTATGGGCACGCTTCCATAGAAAGTTGGATGAAAATCCAGTAACGAGATGAGTCATTGTTAGGTATCGCACGGATTTATAGATTTTGTTTTGTTCACCTAGAGATAACAGGAATAAATTAAAAAAAACATTGGCATTTGTAATACATGTACTGGCTTAAAGGGATTGTTCACCTTTTTCAAATAAGACTTGTTTGCATAAATTCCCTATGAAAAAGCTCAGCGGTTTTACCATATTTGACAATTTTTGAAAATGGTCTCAGGGAGGTTCACACAATTTTTTTTATTTTTATACAGTCCACACCTCTTTGTAATGGCCACACCTCTTTATTTACATACCACATCTCTCTTTACAGATCACGCTTCTATTTTTACATACCATGCATCTTTTTACTGACCACAACTCTTTTCTACAGACTACACCTTTTTTTCTACAGGCAAAACCTCTTTTTACTGGCCACACCTCTTTTTCTACAGTCCACACCTCTTTTTTACAGACCCCACCTCTTTTTACTGGCTACACCTTTTCTTTGCATACCACACATCTTTTTACAGGCCAGACTTCTTTTATACAGACCACACCTCTTTTTTTTACTGGCCACACCTCTTTTCTACAGACCACACCTTTTTTCGACAGGCAAAACCTCTTTTTACTGGCCACACCTCTTTTTCTACAGACCATACCTCTTTTTTTACATATCACACCTATTTTTACTGGCCATACCTCTTCTTTGCATACCACACATCTTTTTACTGGCCAGATTTCTTTCATACAAACCACACCTCTTTTTTACTGGCTACACCTTTTTTTTTACTGGTCACACCTCTTTTTATTGGCCACACCTCTTTTTACATACCACACCTCTTCTTTGCATACCACACATCTTTTTACTGGCCAAACCTCTTCTTTGCATACCACACATCTCTTTTATACAAGACACACCTCTCTTTTTTACTGTCCATACCTTTTATTTTTTTAGACCACACCTCTTTTTATTGGCCACACCTCTTTTTACAAGTCATACCTCTTTACAGGCCCCCCCCCCCTCCATCCATAAATCACAACTGCCACTTAAAAAAGGCCCATTTTTACAATGTCAAACTGTTTTTATATTCACGGTTTAGACTTTTCCGACAATGGAGCGGAGTGAGGGCTTTTTATTTGCATGATAAATTTACATTTTGATTGGAACCATTTTTTTTATTCTGTTTTTCTGTGAAACTGAATGAACAACAACATTGTGCGATTCTAGCAGGTCTAGGGTATTTATTATATTTTTTAGCAGTGTTCACTGCATGGATTAAATAACACGACTGGATTGTTATGGACGCGACAATGCCTAATTTATATTTTGGGTTTTGTTTTTTTATTCATCTTTATTTTTTATATGTTTATCCTTTTTTTTTCTACTGTTCTCTCATTTACTTTTTTTTTGTCCCACTGTGGGACTGACTATGCGATCACTTTTATAATATAAAAACAAACGGGGTTTTAAACCCCTAGAATAAAGTTTAATAAAAAAATTTTTTTTAAAAATTTTTTTTTATTAAAAGTTAGGGTTTTATGTATCTTTATTCTAGGTGTTATCCCCTTTTTGTTTTTTTGGGTTTTAAAATTTGTATTGGTATCCCCAGAATTCTTTTTATTATATCAGGGTTTCTACCCCTTTAAATCGTGTTTAAATTTTGAGTACTTTGTAGTGTTTGAAACTTTTTTTAATATTATAGAAATTACATTCCTGTACATTCCTGTTTGCTGGGTATTTTTCCCTTTTAACGGCACCCTATTACACTTTTTTTTGGGACAGGGCCTAAAAGGCTTCTGTACCTGGCAAGCCAGATGGCCATTATTTGGCCTCTCGCTTCCATGGCCACCCTAGAAACCAAAGGGACCCAATTGTTGGGGGGTTTGCGAGGGAAAGCAGGTGCCCCGCCCTAAATTCATAAAATTTGATGTTTGGGACACAAATTGACTGCGGGAATTTTGGGGGTTTTGAAAAAAACCAGAATGAATGCTAGCTCCAAATTCTGCCGTTGTATATTACAGCGGGACCCCCTTGCGGGCGGGGAGCACAGGCAAAAGTTTTCTGCCCCCGTCCCATAGGGACCATTTATATGTAAGCACTAGTGAGACTGTCAATTTCTCCCGGGAAAAGCCACCCCCCCCATTTTAAAAGTCCCCTGGAAAATTCCAAAAAAATTTTAAATTTTGCTTATTAGTTTTCCCTAAGTTTTAAAGGGAGGAAACCCCAAATAGATAGTTCTGTCCCAAATTTCTTTCCCCCTTTTAAGTGTTGGATGGGGCCGAAACATTTTGGGGGATATCTTTAAAAGTAAGATGTATTTTTCTTACCCTATTTTCACTTTATCGGTTTAGGGTAATATAGGGATAACTACATCAGGGGCAGGTTCCGGACGGGATCGTCCTTATCGGGAGTTATTTCTTCCCAGGTTTTCAGGTAGGTATAAAAAGGGCACCAAATGGGCCGAGTCCTTGGGATCCTGTTTTTAAAAACTCTCTTTATTCTGTCCCTTATGTAAGTATCTCTTAATAATATTTGGCGGTCTATGTATTTTGTCTTTTGCACTAAAATTATTTTTTGTACAATTATTTCAATGGGTTTTGAAACCTACGTTTTTAAAAATTTTCAAAAAAAAAGGTTTATTTTATTTAGTGTGTTTTCCAGGATTTTAAAATTTTATGCTTTTAAACGGGTTTTATGTCGAAAGTGAGAGAAAAAGTGTATATGTATCTTTTTAATGTGTATGGAAATTTTGGGTTTTAAAACTGTATCTTGAGAAGGGGCCTCCAAAAGCCTCTGTGCGAAGGGGAGAAGTAGCCGCGATGCCGGCCTTCCCTTTAGAAAGGACCAGGTTCTGGGGCATGCGCACTGCAGGGGTTTTTGGGGGCTTGTTTTAAAGAAAGTCCCCGTCCCGAGGTGAGACCCTCCCTTTTCAGACATTTATGGTGAGAGGGGAAAAAACCCTTTTAAAAAACTCCCCACTAATTGCTAGTTTAAAAGGGACGCTCTTAGTGTTGTATTTTGAAACCGCTCCATGTGCAAAAATTTAAAAAAAAATTTTCATTTGTAAAAGGCCCTTTCTTAATTGGATATGGGCCCAATTATCAATAAGATTTTGATATTTGGGTTAATGGGATTATCCCCTTTGACCTTTAAAAGTCTATGGGAGGGGGAACAACCCCCTTTTTCATTCTTACACCCAAACAGGGCGGGAGAACGGAATTAACACCCAAAAACGGGTAAAATTGGATACGGCTTCATCTTAGGCAACCACTTGGTTAAAAAAGTCAAAGAAAAAAAATTCCCCACCCCATTCACTATCCCTGTTTTGGTACCACGCCGGGCCCCTTTAAACTGCATCCCCAAAAAATTTAAAAAAAAGTGCCAAAAGGCCCAGAATGATTTGAACCTTTCATTTTACTTTAAGGGGAGATTGAAATCCCTGTCCTGGAAGGGCAGCTTTGGACCCCCAAAACCTGTTTGCCCTTTACGGGGATCACAAAGTGGCCCCTATGAATTTTTTTGTAATTTGTTGTATTTGGGTTTTTTTTGGGTTTAACGGACATTTTTTTAAAAGAATTTTTTTGGGAAAAAGTTTTATTTCTATTTTTTTACATTATTATCTTTTGGGCTTTTTTTTAAAAGTGTGAAAACATAAAATACCCCCCTCCCTGCATTTTTTTAAAGGTTTTTTTTACGGTGTAGTTTGTTTTAAAATTGTGCACCCCATAAGAAATTTAAAATGCCCAAAATTCTTCCCCAAAACACTTTTTAGTTGAAAAGGGAATTTGCCCCCCTGGTTCTGAAAATGATTCAGCCTTTTCATTTTAATTTGGTTTCTTTTTTTCCTCCTTTTTCCTTCTTTTTGATTAGGGGGGGGGACCCCCCCTGGAGATCAAAGATGCGCCCCCATAGTGATCCCCCCCCAAAGAAAATTTTAAGCCTCAAATTGGCAATTTGTGTCCAGCCCGGGGGCCCCCTTTTTGACACTAATTAACCTCCAGAAATCACCTTTTTAAATGTTTTTTTTAAAGAAAAATTTTTGAAGCATTTTTTCCTAAATTGCCCTAAGGTGAGACCCGTGTTTCCCGTCAGCCATCGGTTAACCGGAGGAAAGTAAAAAGGGCCCCGGATTAAAAGTGGGTGGGGTTTGGGGAAAAGGGCAAAGGGTTTCCCGTCTGATTTTTAATTAAACCCACGCAGGATCAGCAAGCCGGGGCCCGGATTAACGTGGGTGGGGTTTTGTGAGACCCCCAGGCTGGCTTTCTTCCATCTAAAAATCCCCCCATTTTAAAAATGCCCTTATGGAGGGGGGCAACAAAAAACTGTCGTGCTAAAGGGCAGAGTGCGGAAGCGGGAAGTGTGAGAAATTAAAGGTTTCCTCGTACCCCAGTAAAATACGGGGTTTAGGGGGGTTTTCCCCCTTGTTTGAGGGGGGCCCAAATTTGGGAGCTTCATTGGAAAAAAAATGGGGAACGCCCCCTTTTTAAAAACCCAGGTGCCCTTTTTTGGGTTTTCTTTTTCTCATTTTTAATTAACGTGCTGGGGGAAATGGTCTCTGTACTTTTTTTCCCTTGTCCGTGCTCCTTTACTCCATGCCCTTGGGAATAACCTACATTGTCTAGAATTTTCCCTGTACCCCCCTTGTACAACCCAGGGAAATTTTTTTTACCGTATTTTGTACATCCCAATTTTTTTTTTTTTTGTTTTAATTTTTAAAAAAACTTTTTTTTAAAATTTGGATGGAATCCCCCAATGTTTTTGGGTTTTCTTTTTTAATTGTTTTAAAAGGGGTTTTTCCAAAAAGGGATTGATAGTTTATTTTAAAAGTTTCTTGCAAAAACAAGTTTTTTTTGAAATTTTTGTGCCCATTAACAGTGTCCTACCTTTCCTTTTTTTGACGAAACCAACACCCTTGGTCATTTCTTGAAAATTTGGGTAAAGAAAAATGTCTTTTTAGAAACAAATATTTTTTAAAATTTGGCCCTGTAGTATAGCTGCATGTCACAGAAAAAATCCCCCCAAAAAAAAAATTTAAAAACAGGGAACCCCAAATGAGCCCACTTTTGAAAAATTGTAAAAGAAAAAATGTCTTTTTAAAAAACAACTTTTTTTTTTTAAATAGGCCCTGTAGTATAGTCCCATGTCACAGAAAAAATTCCCCCCAAAAAATTAAAAAGCATGACCCGAGCCACTTTGGAAAATTTTTGAAGAAAAATTTGTCTGTTAGAAAAAAAAAATTTTTTTATAATGGGGACCTTAGATAGCTGCATGTCAAAAGCAAAATCCCCCCAAAAATTTTAAAAATAAACCTGACCCATTTTTGGAAAAATTGTAAAGAACAAATGTTGTTAGAAAAAAATTTTTTTAAAATTAGGCTGTAAGGGTACGGTGGATTTGCTGGACCCCGCAAGCGTTGATACTTAAGCCACGCAGGGAAAAGGAATCAAAGTACCCCCCGGTTTTAACCAGACCCGCCCCCAAAAGGGGATGGGACTTGCTCGGCGTGAAAATTCCGGGGCGTTCCCCCTAAAGTGACTTGCTTGCGGGGGGGGGCCGGGGGTACTGGTGGTAAAAAAATCTTTAATAAGAGGCGAAAGTCGGGAAGGGCGGAAGGTCGGGGCCGGAAAGCGGGTTCGTGGTCAGGGCGGGGGGGAAATTTACGGGCGGCGGCAAGGGGCCAGGTCGGGGAAACGTGGCGGACGGAGGGTAAAGGGTAAGCAATAGGGAAACATTAAGGCACCCAAACACTCTCTAAGAAACCCCAAAACGGAGGGCAGGAAGTGCAGGGGCTTTACCGCTAAAAAGAACCAGGGCCGTTTAATTGCCCCAATTATCGGGGCGCGGGCCCCTTTAAATTTGAAAAGGGGGCCGGCGCGCGCGCGCCCTTAAAGCAAAGGGAAAGCCCCCGGCGGAGGGACAGGGGGGGAAACGGGCTTTCACCGGAGGGGCGGCCCGGGGTTACGGGGGCGGGCGGGGGGGCCGGGACAGGAGCGGGGTGGTCGGGGCAGCTGCACCCGCCGAACGGACCCCCTGCGGGCCGGGGGGGCCCGCGGCCCCCCGCCCCCTTTGGCCCAGTCCCCCCCCCCTTAGGTCTCCCCCCCCTTTTTTAAAAAACCTAGGAAAAGATCAGGGGGACAGGTTGGCCTCGGGGTTCCCCGGGCCCGCTCCCCCGGGCCCAAAAAACCCCCTTCCCCAGTCAATGAGAAAAAACCCGTTCCCCCTCACTGTCTTCTGCGCCCGCACCTCCCTTTACCTCATAGATGTCATCAGAGTTGGCCACCCGGGGAAAGGGGAGACGAAACTACGGGGGAAGCGATTCAGCAACCCCAGGGTTGAGGGCGAGACAAAGGGAAAGGGGTTCGGGGCAGCAGGGGTGGGAGGAAGCGGAGTTTAGGATACCCGGGGTTAAAACTTTCCGGGGAAAGTACTACAAAAGGGCCCCGAAAAATTAGGACCCAAAATTTTTGTGGGCACTTTGAAGCGGATTTTATTTTTTCCCATAGCCAAAAACCCCATCACCCGGGTTTAAAAAAGGGGGGAGGTCTCCGGGGCCTATCGGCCTGAATTTTGTGCGGGAGGGAGGGCCGTTTAAAAAGGGGCCCGTAAAAGGGAACTTGCGAGTGTCTTGAGTCCCGTTCTTGGGCATTCCCCAGCTGGGAAAGTCACCCGAGGAGGCCAGGGGAGAGGTGGGGGGGATGCCCGCCCAAAAAACAAAAAAAGGGGGAGGGTCCAGCGGGTTCAGAATCTAAGGAATTATAGGAAAATTTCCCCCCAAGGGGGGAGGTCAGACCCTTATCCTGGGCGGGCGGACAAAAAAATGTGAAGGGTAAAATAATACAATTTTTGGTTTTTCCCTCTCCCCCTGCCGTTGGTTTGGGGGTTTATATGGGAGGGGAAGTCCAAAGAAAGTGCCAAAATTTAGCACAAAAGGGCCGCCGAATTTTGAACAAACTGGCCCCCCTATCAAAAGACGATTGCAAAGGGAGCCCCTTTTTATTTGAAAGATGTGGTTGGAAAAAAATGCTGGGGGTAGCTGGGGAAACCCGGGGGGCAACCCGGGGGGGAGAGGAACAAAAAGGGGGCCCTTTTCGAAAAACTGTTTGGGCTATTTCCCAGATGACCGTTTACCTGAGGAGGCTGGGAGGTCAGTAACAAAAAAACCAAACGCCCAAAATTTCGGCCAAGGTTTTTTTGGAAACCCGGGGGGAAGGGGGGCCAGGGCAGCCCCGGGGGCTGAGCCGGGAACCTTTTTACGGGGCCCCCAGGAGTCACAGGCCCGGACCCAAAGTCTGTCCCCCGAAGAGTGGGCCCCAATAAATAAAGGGGGATTAGTTGCTGAGGGCTTATGGACTCCGGGTGCCCAGCGGTTTCGGAGGCATGCCCCCAAATTCAGGATTCGAGGGGCCCCATAGCAGGGCGTTTCATAGGGGGCTTCCGGGGGGGGGGAGGTGTCGAAGGGTCCCCCGGAAACCACCCTGGGAGACGCTCGGGAGGGGAATTTTTTGCTGCAGGGGGCGGGGGTCCAAACCCCCCCGTTTTCAGAAAGGGTCTAAAAAGGGGTCTGCTTTATGTTCTTGCCAGCCCCTTTGAAAATGAAGAAGAAAATCAAATTGGCGAAAAAGAGTGACCACCCAGTTGGGAGGATTCAGCGTTGGGCAGAAAGTTGGAAAAGAAAAATTTTTTGTGATTGGTTAAAAAATATTGGTGGGGTGCGGCTCCCCCCAGCAGGGGGCCGCCTTTTTTCCCGGGCCAAAAATTTTAAATTTCCAGCAATTCCCCATCTCCGATTTGGATAGTTTTTTTCCGGTGGGGAGAAGGTTCTGGGGAAGAAACCCCAAGTACGTGGTTTTCCGGAGGGGGACTTCTGGAGGAAAAAACCCCTCCTGACCCTAGAAGAGGCGGGGCTACCTCGAGGATTAAAAGGGGCGTTGTGGGTCCGGGCGAGGGGCCCGCACGTGCAGGGAAACGAATTTCTGATTTGGGGGCGTTAAAAACTTTTTGGGGCCCCAAAGGGGGCCATGATTTTTGGGGGGTTTCCCCTTTTTTTTGTGGGGGGCCCCCGCGGGGCCACGACGTGGGGGAAATGAGGAATGAATTGTCTGTAATAGTTTGGAAACCCAAAAAATGTTGGTTTGGAAACCCGGGGGCCCAAGGTCGAGGGCCCTTGTAGGAACCCCAGCAACTTTTTAAGGGTTTCCCTTTGGAGCCTTTATCCCAAACTATGTAACCCAGGGAAGGGGGAAAGAGGTGCGGTTTGGGAAAAGGCATTTCTCTAGTTTTGAGGGATTGCCGGTTTGGGACGGGGGACGTTGGTTCCTGGGCGGACATGGAGGCGGTGAGTCCCAGGTAGGGGGGAGAAGATTAAGATATTTGTCAAGATAGACAATCACCCGACGTAAAAGGGGCTCGGAGATTTCATTCAAAATTCTGGGAAAAAACCCCTGGGCATTTCAGAGGCCCAAAAGCCTTTAAGAGGTATTCAAAATGGCCAAAATTTTGGGATTAAAAAGGGTGTTTTCCCCCGTCGCCTTAAAGAATTTCGAATTTAGGTTATATTTCCCCCCCCTAGGTCCAACTTGGAAAAAAAACTTTTGCCACGCGAAGGGGATTTGAAACAGTTCCCAGTTCAGGGCAGGGGGGGGATCGATTCTTGTTTGTAATTTTTTTAAGTCCCGGGAAACGTACTTTGGGCGGAGGAAAACCATCTTTCCTTTTTTTCAAAAAAGAATCCAGCCCCGCGGGCGGGGGGACTTCGAATGGAAACCCTTCCGGAGGGGTTTTCCCTTTGGTATTTTGGACATTGCCTTTTGGGCTGGAACGAAGAGGGTAGGGTCTTTCCTCGGGGAGGGGTTTTTCCCAGGAAGAGGCAATGGGGGAAAAAACCGGAACGGCCCGGGGCGGGGGGTTAGAGTTTCGGCCTTTTTTTTCGAAAAAACATCGGCCAAAATCCTGATACGGGGGGGAAGACCCCCAGAGGTTTTTAAGGTTTACAGGAGCGGACCGAAGGGCAGAAACGGAGAAACCGGGAAAGGGAGCAAAAGGTTTGGGACGCAGGGCCCCCAAAAGGGTTTAAATTTTGCCCCTTTTTCCGTTTCCCGGGTCGGAGCATGAGTTGCAACCTTTGGAAGGCCCCGGAGAATTCAGGGGGCCCGGCGAGGGAGGGACCAAACAGCTTCAGAGTTTCCCTTTTGTAGAGCGCCAATTTTGTTGTGAGAGAAGGGGGCCGTGGGAGAAAAACCCAATCCCCTCCCTTTGGCATTTGCCACTTAAAAGGGAGAGTACTTTGGGGTTTTTTAAAGGGGTCAACCCGGGGGACGATAATTGGAGACCAGAAACTGGCTGATAAAGTTCCCTGCGGACCCCTAATAAGGAAAAGGGGGGGCCTGGGAAAGGTTTCTGCCGGTTAAAATTTCCCCAGACTACGGGAATGGTCAGACGGGAAAAAGATTTCCCCCACGACCCTAGGGACGCCCCTCCTGGAACCCTAATGTGCGGCAAGTTCCCCCGGGCGCACCGGAAAGTCCAATACGTTTGGGCCAAAAACCGCCCAGTAGAAGCATAAATGCCCCAGGCGACCTGGAGTATTCTTTGGGGGAAGGGGGGGCTTCCCCGTTTTTTTTCGGATCCATCCTCCCGGGAAAATTTTTGGCCCCGAGGTTTGTGGAGAAAAAATTGGAAAATCGGGAGCCAAAAAGGGGGTAGCCCGGGATGAGGGGCGACCCCCCCCTTTTAAGCGGGCTCCTGTTGTCTTTCCGCAAACCCCAATGTCTATTCCCAGAGGCCAAAAATGAAAACAGTTTTATCCGAGTAGGGAAAAATTTCCCGGAACCCCGCGGCTCATCCTTAATAGGGCCCAGAGGCCTTGCCAGAAGGTTGCCCAGGGCCCCATTAAATTTCCCCTTCAGTTCAAAAAGGGGAAAAGGGGGCGGAAAAATGAAAGGAGTAGTGACCCCCCAGTGGAGTCGCCCGACGGAGACGGGCAAAACCCCCGCCGGAACCCCTGGGGGAAGGTTTGAGATTCGGCCCTTGTGGATGCCTCGGGCCCTTCGGAGTGGCCCCGGCCAAGGCTTCCCCGACAAAAGGGTAATAAAAAAAAGGCCACCCTTTGCCCGCTCGGTGGGGAAGTGGTGCCCCAAAATCTCCAGGGGGATGGAGCACTGAAGATGAAGCCCCGGATTTCCCGGGATCTCCATCAAAGCGGACGGGGGAAACGGCAGCTTCAGAGGGAAGGGCCAGGTACCCGGGGGCAAACTGGTGCCCGGGGGGGCAGCGCCCGTCGCCCGCGGGGGGTAGGCGGTGTAGGGTTTTTTTGGGATCATGGCGGTGAGTGGTCAAAACGCTGGGGACTGTGGACGACGCCCTTGAGACATCACGAAAATTCAGGTAAGGGTTCCCTGGCGGGATCCCTGGCCCCGTCCGTACTGAACGGGTCGGTGGGTTCGTTTGGGCCCCCGCAAGCGATATACTTAAGCCACGCCAGGGAACCCGGGAAATTTAAAAAGCTCCCCGGTTTTTTACCAGAGGGCCCCCCGCAAAGCGGGATGGACTTGCTGCGGCGTGAGGGCTACCAGGTCGTTACCCCCGACGTGGGCTTGCTTGCGGAGGCGGCCGGGGGGACTGGGTGGTACAAAATTTTTTAATTTCCCCAAAGGGGAAGTCGGGGGAAAGGGAGAAGGTCAGGGAAAGGCCAAAAGAGGGTTTGTGGTCGAGGCGGGGGAAGGGGCAGGGCAGGGGCAAGCAGGGGGAAGGGCTGGAAAAAGGGGGCGGAAAGGGGCTGGTACAGGGGAAGCAATTTCGGACACTAAGGCCACCAAACACTCTTTTAAAAACACCCAACGGGACTGGCAGGTTTTGCGGGGGGTTTCCCCCTAAAAAAGAACCAGCGCCCGATTTAAATTTAACCCAAATTTTCGAGGGCTTTGGGCCCCTTTAAAATTAAAAGAAGGGGGGGGGCCCCGCGCGGCTAAAACAAAGGGGGACGTGCCGGGGCTGGGACAGGCCCGGGGGCAGCGTTCACCCGGGGCGCGGAGGGTAAGGAGAGCGGCGCTGGGGGCCCGGGGCGGAGCGGGGTGGGCGCGGGCAGCTGCGCCGCCGAAAAAGGGGCCCCCCGCGGGGCCCCGGGGGGGCAAAAAGGGGCCCCCGAAAACCCCGTGGGCAAAAGGGCCCGTAGTATTGCTGATTTCAAAACAGCAAAGACCCAAAAAATTTTTAAAAAAGATTTTTCAGCCACTGTTAAAAAAAAGTTGAGGGAGGGAAAAGCCACTTAAAAACCAAAATTTTTGTTCCAAAAGGGCCTGATTATTTCTGAAATTTACCGCAAAAATGACCTCAAAACCCTTGACCCAAAGGGGAAAACTTTTAAAAATAAAGTGGGGGTATTAAAGGAAACGGTGTTGTCATGAAACCTTGGGGGTCTTTTGTCTCCTACCTCAAAACCCGCAAAAAGAATTTTTGGGAAAAAGAATAAAAATTTTTGCCCGTTTAAAAATTGATCAAATTTTAAAAAAAAAATTTTTAAAGGACCCTTTCTGTTTGAAAAAGGGAAAGTGAAGTGGCCGGCAACTAATCGGTGACTAGGCAATTGGGGGGCCCCAACATCATCGAGATCCATGCCGGATTCATCTTGATGAAAGTCAAAAAAGATCCACAATTTATCTGTGGAAAGGGGGATGCCCTTTGTTGTAATGGACCCCGGCTGTGCTGAAGGTTCCCCTCAGATTTTGACGTGGCTTGCTGGGCAGGGGAAAAAACCCCTAGGCGTGGGGGAGCGAGTCGGGGCCATTCGTCCTTTTTGGGGTTCCCAAAAAGTTATTGGGTCCCGGAAACAAAATCCAAAAAAAATTTGGTGTTTTAGACGCCAAAATTTGTCGTTTAAAACCTTTATCTTTTGTGGTCTCTGTGTGTTTGGGTGTTTTGCCCTGCATTGCAGCGTTGGTTTAGGTGCTAAATAAAGATTGGGGCCCGAGGTCACCCCTTTGGCTTCTGCCCCCTTGCCCGCTGCTGCCCCTACGGTACTTGGCCCCCCCCTAATCCCGTCACGTCAATGTGTTGTTTCCCCCGTGACATTTGGGGAACGTGAAGCAGACGAAAAAGATGTCTCCCGGTTTATCAATCGCAAAAAGGGCTCCATTTCCTGCATTTTTTTCTCTATTTGGGTGGGTGGAAGGAAAGTGCGGGATTTTTGTTTTGTCCCGGGGGATCCAGGAGGGGGCCACCCAGTAACTGTTGTTCATTTTGATGGCCTTAAGGCGAGGATATGTTGGAGGAAATGGAGCATCCAAGCACTCATGTGAGAGATGGAGCCTTGATTTCCCAAGCCTCTGGGTCGAGGGGCACTAGCAAACTGATCTTCCTCCTCCACCTCAAATTCGGCCAACCCTTTTCCAAGGCAGGACGTCGGTAACATCGGTGTCTAGGAATACCCCCCTCCTCCCCCTCCTCCTCCGCTGCCTCCGGCACAGCTTCAACACAGCCCTGACTTCCCTGAGTGATGCACCCTGAGAGCTGATGCGCCCCTTTGCACTAGCTCTGGACCCCGAACCGCTGCCTAATGAAGACCGATGAAATTGTGAAACTGTCGGGCCTTGTGGATTTGACGGAGAGAAAGGCTCCGTGTCCGCATCTGTGTCGTCCCCTCCGTCGCTGGCGGGAACCTGATGTTTCAGAGTGTCCAACGATCGTTTTCCCGAACTAAGATCACCACAATGCTCATGCTGACAAGGCATTGTCCCACTGACCATTTTGGTGGCTTCTTCAAAACTGGCAAGGATGGTGCGAGCCTTTCACCTGCCTCCACTCTCGGTGGCTCAAACACCCCGAGGTCCCGTACCGCTGCTTGTCAGGCCATGTGTCAAATTTTGTACTGCGTAATGGGAATGCGCTGCTGGGCCCCAATCGTGGAGCATGGGTTTTGGAAGGGTGGAATTCCAGCGTGTTGACACGTCAACAATGAGACGGTTGACGGGGAGGCCGAGCTGACGCTGCAACGCAGCC
Source organism: Phyllomedusa bahiana (assembly GCA_025379985.1). Lineage (NCBI taxonomy): Eukaryota > Metazoa > Chordata > Amphibia > Anura > Hylidae > Phyllomedusa > Phyllomedusa bahiana. The sequence continues at coordinate 84,444 of JAODAL010011762.1, forward strand.
AGGCGGGACGAAGCAGGGGGCGAACGGCGGAAGTGCGAACTCAGACCTCGAGCCTTCTTCACAGGCAGTCCGACCCGGTAGCTCTTTAGAAATTCTGGACGACAAGGTTCATGGACATGTGCCAGGCAAGGGATGTGCTCCAGCCTACCGATCTTAAGGGCGGCCAGCAGATTTCCCCCTTTATCGCTCACCCCCTTTTGCCGGGCACAAGGTTTTTGTCCCCAAGCCAGCGCTCGGCCCCTCTTTGCAGGGCCGCCCCAAGCTCCTGACGTGGTGGAGGGTCCCAAGACAGATTAATTTCAACAGGGGCCTGGTTTTTGGGGCCGGATGCCACCAGGGCCCTTGGGGGGAAAGAGCCTGCACCCCCCTGCGGTTTTGAAAGCGTGGCCGAGCCTGAGAGCCCCGTCACCCCCAGAGACATCCACCCAGTACCCAGTACTGCACAGAGATATAGGGGCCCTTTGGGCCGTGCTTACTGTCCAGTGTCGGTGGGACAAGGGACTTTTCCGCCACAAGCAGAAAGGCACGTCCTTTGCTCTGAGAGGTTGAGAGACACTGAGGCTAAACAGGAAAAGCGTTCTATTAAAACGAGTCATTGATTTTTTCCACCCAATTGAAACCAAACACATCCCATATGAGCGCCACAACTCACCCGCCTATTCCAAACTGATTTGCTGGCCCCAAAAGACAAAAGCCCCAAAAAATGGCGCATATTAAAATTTGCGCAGCTTTTAACCTAAATTTTTGGGTGATCAAAAAATCTGATAAACGTAAATACCGTGCCGATTTCAACTTTGTCATAATAATCGTCAACACAAACTTTTAATTGGGCGGGCAAGGGGGCCCCTAATCTAACTATTTACTGCAAAGAAGGTGAAGGTAATCTTAATTCCTTTCTAAACCTTAACCAAACTTTACATTGTAGAAAAGGGTCAATAAAGAATGAAAGTGGTGCCAATTAGGATTAGTTTAAGGGGCTCTTTGGACAATGCATTTGTATTAGAGAGGTTCTTTAGTGAAAACGATCAGAAATGGAAGATTTTTGGGATCAGTTTTTGATCTGTGGGGGGAACATGGAAGCAATGTTTTATTTCACTGCAGCGCCTCCGCAGGATAAATGAAGCATTGCATTGCTGAATCGAATAGTGGTTGCTGCCAATACTTCCTCCCATTTCTCCCAAAACAAAAAAAAAAAAAAAAAACTTTCCCAATTTTTTTGGCCCTTCCCCCAAAATAATTTTGGTATAATTAATGGCCACCTTAGAAATAAGACGTCTGTAGTATTTAGCATAGTTATAAAAGTAAACTGCTGAGGTCACATTGAAAATGTCATTTATATTAAATTGGTAGCAAAAAAATGTGCAAAACCTTAAATAGGTTGCCCAGTTAGGGGAACAACAATGGCATGCGTAGACATAAGAAAAGCTTGTCAATGACTTCTTAGAATGTAGATGTTTGCTTTCTCTTCATCCATCTGGCACAACTCTTCATAACAGGTGACATTTTCAGGTTGGACCTTTGCCTTAAAAAGGGGGCCTTAAAATAGATTATGCCCCCCTTGGAGGACAGCCAAATAGTGTCAGACCCTGTTTCCAGCGGGGTTCCCCCTTTTTCTGTAAGATGCTGCGTTTTAGAGCATTTCCCCTCAAATTTTTCATGAGCAGGGGGTTTGCTCCCCCACCAAATTTTGCCCCGCCCACTGACAGTTATTCACAGTTTTACCTATTAAAGTAATAGGGTTCTATTGAGGTGGGCGGGCAGCCTCAGATGGGGGGGGTTTGAAAAAAACGCACACTCTGAAGGAGTCTTTGAATGACTCTTCTGACTGAAAACTGCAGATTTGAGCATTAAATACACGAAAACTGCAGCATCTTACAGAATAAGGGACACAGCGCTGGAAACAGCAGGTCTGACACTGGCTTGTTCTGCTCTCAGCAAGGGAGGCATAAACTATGTGACAGGTTCTCTTTAAAGGGGATTTCTCACCATGCTGTCTCACACAGCCTGCTCTTCAGAGCCAGCTTCAGGCTCCCACTTCCTGTTAAGGCTGTGGGTGGTTCTACAGCTTCAGGCTCCCACTTCCTGTTCAGGCTGTGGGTGGTTCTACAGCTTCAGGCTCCCATTTCCTGTTCAGGCTGTGGGTGGTTCTACAGCTTCAGGCTCCCACTTCCTGTTCAGGCTGTGGGTGGTTCTATAGCTTCAGGCTCCCACTTTCTGTTCAGGCTGTGGGTGGTTCTACAGCTTCAGGCTCCCACTTCCTGTTCAGGCTGTGGGTGGTTCTACAGCTTCAGGCTCCCACTTCCTGTTCAAGTTGTGGGTGGTTCTATAGCTGCAGGCTCCCACTTCCTGTTAACACTGTGGCCGACTCTACAGCTTCAGAACTCATACTCCCTGTTCAGGCTGCAGGCTGTTCTACAGCTTCAGGTTCACACTTTCTGTTCAGGCCGTGTGCGGTTCTACAGCTGGAACTGACATTTCAGCTGTGCTATTCCTAGCTAAGCTTGTTAGAGAGACATTAGTGATAGAGGGGCTTAAACATCAGGGCACAAATCTACAGAGCTCTAAAGGATTTATCAGTAAGAAAAATAAGCAAGCTCCTGTGGTGCTGATAAGACACAGCAAGGAGTGACATCACCATCCTGATCATCCTGCTAGAGTAGAGAGAGGTTCTCAGTAACCTAGGGAACCCTTTGTACACAATCAGTAAAAAAGTAACTGCTCTAGCTCTAAAATTAAGCAATATCAGAACAGCTTATATGCTTCGTCTACATGTTTAAAGCTAATCAATGGGGTGAGAATACCTTTAAAGGGGATGTATCGTTTCATCAGTTCGGCTGTTCTCTTGAAGCTTGATTCTCTCAGTTCCTGAAATCCAGGGGTGTTTCTTCCCCTCCCAGCTGGGTGTTTCTTAACTGAAGGGAGATGACATCATCCCCCCTTCACTGTTCATGCTCGCTCCTGAGTCAGTGTGCTCTCCCCCCCCTTCTCTGTATGAGTCCACATGTCACTGTATCGTTCCTCTCCCTATGCAGTCTTATTTTGTAAGAGCTGTTTACATAGCACAGCCCTGTATTCAGTCTAGACAGTCTTCTATGAACTCAGAGCACTGATCTCTTCTCCTCACACAGCTGGAGGTTTGTTACAGTTGAATCTAGTCTTCTAAGAACTCCTCCAGAGCAGCACAGATCCGTCTCCCTTCTATGTTTACACATGGCACCGAGCACAATTCTGCTGTTTTCTGATTGTAGAAGCAGCTGCAGTGTAACTGCTGCTGGTTGTGCAGAGTGAAATGTTGCCGGTCCCTTATTCTGAGAGAGAGAGGCAGGAATGCACGCTCCCGTGAATACGACCGGGGCCAGACAGAATATAAATTAGTAGAGCCGTCAGCCAATGAAATGAATGGAGGTGGAATCCGACCGGCACTGGGGAACAGTGTTTACAGAAAACGAAGATAAGGGAGACTGTGAAAACAAGACAGCTCTGCAAATGACATCCAATTGCAAAGTTGCTTGTTTTCACTGTCCCCTTATTCTGAAGACCATTTAATGTATGGATACAACCCCTTTAAGGGAATATTCAGGCAAGAAGTATTACATATTCACTGGATCAGGGATACTTGGTGGCGGCTGGATCGCTGGGGTCCCCAACAAAAACAAAATAGGTGATCACTTTCCTCTGAGCTACAAGCCAGGTTAGGAGCCGTCTGTATGAAGCAGTGGCTGAGGGTGCTCCCTCCATTCAAAATCTATATCACTGATAAACAGTGGCTCAGTTTGCACCCCTGGCCACCATCTCCTGGTCACCCTTTCTGGCCATCTCCAGGGGTCCCAGTGGCTAATTCCCACTGATCTTCCATTTTTGACCTAGGCAGTGGTGATAACATCTTTGGACCAGAATACCTCTTTAAGTAGCCCCCGCTGCATTCTACCTCAGCCATTGCTTAGTCACCATCCGGTTTTGGTTGGCACCTCTGCGCACAGTTGGATGGAGTTCAGCTGTTGTCACCTAAAACAAAAATATACAATTACTAAGCAAGTGCCCAGACAAGTGACAGCAGATACTGTATTATGTAGATGGATAGAAGAAACAGTATCCGACATCATAATCCCAGCAAGAAGCTCACAAGGAAAACTCCAGAGCCCCCTTTAAAGAGGTTTTCTCACTCCTAATAATTAGCTTTTAACATATAAGGAAAGGTAAATGAAGAATATTACCAAATACATTGCTGCTTTGATTTTGCTTTGTTTAGGAGCTAAAGTAGATTCTATCTACTGCTACTGTATACACGTTTTTCTGGTTACCGCCCACCACTCTCTGTTCTCTCTTATCTTATTGCTCCAATAGCTGCAGTTTGACCATGGTGAGTCCCTCCCTTAAAAGGGTTGTCTCACTATAAGTATTGCTGCATTTTATGTTAAAGATCTTGCAAAAACAAGTCACTTTGCAATATTTGTCCATTTACAGTGTCCTACCTATTCCTAGATATCCCCTCTTGTATGGGCAGCATCAGCTCCTCAGGTCACCATAGCTACAGACCTGTTTGATCTCTCCTGATAGGCTGCCAGTACTGGTTGCTATAGCTACAGACCTGTTCAATCTCTCCTGATAGGCTGCCAGCACTGGTTGCTATAGATACAGACCTGTTCTAACTCCCCTGATAGGCTGCCAGCGCTGGTCGCTATAGCTACAGACCTGTTCGATCTCTGTTGATAGGCTGCCAGCACTAGTTGCTATAGCTACAGACCTGTTTGATCTCTCCTGATAGGCTGCCAGCACTGGTTTCTATAGCTACAGACCTGTTTGATCTCTTCTGATAGGCTGCCAGCACTGGTTGCTATAGCTACAGACCTGGCTTCTACTGCAGCCTAATAGAAGCAGTAAACACTCCCCTGAATTCAAAATGAAACCAAGAAAACAGGACTGATGTAAGATGAATCAATGTAGAGAGACAACCCCTTTAAGAGTCTTATCTCTAGCAATGGACTTTGTTCATCTAAGTAAATGACAAGCTTTCATCCTTTAGAGCTCTGTAGCCTTCTGCACTACAATTTATAAATCTCCTGCAGTCATGTCACCGCAACAGCAATAGCTAGGAACAGCAGAGCTGATATGTCAATCACTGCTATAGACCCACCCACAGCGTGACCAGAAAGTGTGAGTCTGAGTCTGGCTGTGGCTCCGTGAAACAGCATGGCGAGAGAACCCCTTTAATTTCAGTGTATAATGACCTTATTGCCCCCAATGGCTCCTAATGACTGGGTCAGCACAGCTTGTTTTTTGCTTGTCCTGCAGTCTTTCCCCAATTCCTGGAAACTTCGTGTCTCTCTTTGCCATAGACCATTCATCACGGCCCATCTACCTGGGCTAATTGCCTCCTTTCCATGAAGCTTTTACCAAGGAGAACAAACTATTTTTTAGACTCGAGCATGTGACCTTCCCCTCCGAGCTCAGCAGATCTGACTGAACATGTTATTCCATTAAGATCCATAATAGTAATTACTATAACGATGGCAGCAGCTGTTGTGCACGACTGGACGCTCACCCTGCCTCCTGCCTCGCTGTGCCACTTACTTTTACCTACTGGGCACAGTGCCCGCTCCTTGCTCACGTCTATATTAGGCGTTCCCATAAAGGCGGCATCTTGTGGGTACGTCACCGGATCACAATCTATGCTGACATATAAGATTTTGGTGTCTATGCCAATGAAAAGTTCACACCAGTTGATCAGGATCAACATTGTTACTCATAGTGAGGACTGGGACAAGGTATTCTGGTGCCCTAGACAAATAAGGCATGTAGTGCCCCCTCCATGCCTCCTTGCACCCCCTTCCTGCCAGGGATGAAGTGATGCCCTATGTGGTTGCCTACCTTCACCTACCTGTCGTCCTGGTCCTATATGTAGTTTATTTTTAGGCCTGTAAGTAAGTTTGACCATCACGGGCGTTTACCCCAAAATTAAAATACATTTTTGAGTTACCCTCTTTTGATAAATTAAAGGGGTATTCTCACCTTGTAATATTGATCTCTTTTGGGCATTGATGTCAAACACATTTTCACTGAAGGCCACATTAGCCTTATGGTTACCTTCAAAGGGCCGTCAGTAAGAGTCCAAGATGTCCTGTAAAGCGACACTTCCTTCAGAAAGGAGTTTTGTTTTTTTTTAAACTAATATTCCTGGAAAACTATTTTTTATTACAATTTTTGGTGGTATTTTTATTTATTTCGACAGTCCTATACAATAGAAATGACATCTAAAATATTGTCCTTCTTTAGCTGTAATCATTTTTATTTGGCAGGACAGACTAATCCCACTTTACTTCAGTTTGTGCTTAACTCTATATAGTTATTACAAATAGTAGGTAATGACATAATGATTTCTCTATTGTTCTCTTCACGGGGATAGATAAGATTATACAAGACCACGAGCAATACATGAAAGGCGAAAAGGGTAATCTTTTTCTGCACTGGAGAGGGAAGGACGGTTTCTTCACACTTATTAGGTTATTGCTGAGAAAGGGAAGATCTCTCCTTAGGGAGAGCGCCTATATAGGTGTGTGGAGATTCGAAATTGCCTTTTGCACTCCACGAAGCATCTGCATATCACAAGGAATTATTGGAAAGGAGCTGAGAAGCTCTAGCGCCCTCTACTGTATGTAACAAATCCTCAATTGCAGAATAGTGTGATTGAACCCTCTAGTGCAGTGTTTCTCAGCTCCAGTCCTCAAGACCCACCAACAGGCCAAGTTTTCAGGATTTCCTCAGTATTACAAAGGTGATATAATTATTGTCAGTGCATTCTGTGGGAGATCCTGAAAACATGACCTGTTGGTGGGTCTTGAGGACTGGAGTTGAGAAGCACTGCTCTAGTGGTCAAGTACCTGAAGGAGACTAAAATCACAAGTGCGAAAAGTTTAAAAAGTTTAAAAATATTAATAAAATGGAAAGTTCAATGTCTTGTATCTCAGAGGTGACATTCGGATTGGAAGTGACACGGAACTGTAAGCTTACGGATAAAAACATGGAATAAACCCTAACCCCAGTTTACAGAACGGCAGGCCGTACTATCAGGGGGTGCTGCCATGTTAAATTGTTATGGTTATCAACAGGAGCGCTAATCTTTTTGGCTGTGAACCACAAGGGAGGTGCAGGGATTGACCCTGGAAGAGGGTACAGGTGGGAGGATAGGTATGATGATGCAGATTGGTGCACCACCATCCTGAAGGGGAAGAACCATGGTGAGCTAGTAAAAGTTTAAAGGGGTTTTGCTACAAAGTAAAATTAACGTGGGAAGCCGGCAAATGAAATAACAAACATTTTCACCATTCATTATTATTAAAAGTTCTGCACCGTTTTTGTCTTAGCTGCTCCTTTAGTGATCCATTGTTTACAGCTCGTCTCCAGGGGATACGACCAGGGCTGAGAGCTCCTCACTCCTGGTCGCACATGTTCAGACATCACCTCTCCTCTCAGGCAGCTACTGAGAGTTCAAACCCCGGGTGCTGTCATTCTACTCCTGTCCTCTGTACTCCTTAGTAATTAGTCAAACAGTGCAAATAAATAAAAAAGAAACCTCAATCATGTCTGTGCATTGATAAAGAGAAAAAAACCCACAGGTTTGGTTCCTGCAGGGATTTGAACCTAGGACCCTTGTGTCTAGAGGCAAAAACTTTACCTCTCAGCTACTCACAATGCTTTACATAAACAGACCTTTCTTTGACTACAGAGAGGAAAGGCCTGGTGATGTTATCCTGCTGGGTCACATGATCTGCAATTCAAACAAATTACACACGCCCCCTTCTGAGCACACAGAGCTGAAGAGCTGGATACAGGAGGCATGAAATGAGATCGTGGCAAAACCCCTTTAAGATTTGGGTTGTGTATGGCTACATCTTATGAGGTGCCAGTAGAAAATGCTGTGGCCTGTGTAGGGAATATGTAAGGTGTGTATGCAGGTGCCAAGTGGGACAGAAGGACATGGATAGCGAATAGTGCTGTTAGGCCTACTGGTGGTGTTACTGGGACGTGTAGTGCGCCGGCGAGAAAGTAACCACAGCTTGTGGGTCTTAACAGGCTTTTACTCATGATGTTCCTTCACTTCACAGACAGTAATATACAGGCCATACAGGTTTTCTGTACAGGCTCTATATGTCTCTATATGCCTCCCTTTCAGGTGTATTCCTCTGAGCTGTTGCCACAGTTATGCAGCCCAGCAGGATCTCCCTGCTTCCACTTTTCCAGCTGTTGCAATCCAGATGATGACCCTGTGAGGCTTAACTAGGATTGTCCGAAATGGTCAGTTTATAGTCTACTGGTCTATCTTCTTCTCACTGGCGTTCTCTCTTTGCGCCACTATTCCAGCCTGTCTCACACATTATCTGCTTCCCTGTTTGCTCTAAATCAACTTCTTCCTCTTTTTTCACAGTCTGTCTCCTGTGCCCTCTTTTTGGGATGTTCTGCCCAATGCTTGCCCCACTCCACCGCCGGCTGGTGTGTAGGACACCCTACACGGCAAGGATTTTTCCAGTTGGCTTTTGATGTGGATTCGGATTTTCAAAACCGTTAAAAACCGACTGTAAAACCATCCCCATAGACCTCAATAGAAAATACGAGTTGTAGTCTTTACAACTTGTATTTTCTGAGGTTGGATTTCAAAACCCTCCTTTTTAAAAAAAACTTGGAACATGTTCATTCTTCCGCCATATTTCACTCGGAAAACGGTTGAAAATGTACTATTAAATCAATGGGATGGCGTGAAAAACAACCAGAAAGCCTTGTTGTTGTTTTTGGCACTTTTTTTCCACATAATAAACTCAATAGAGCTCTGTCAAAAAACTATTGAAAAACTGAATCCGAAATCTGCGCCAAAAAATGAGTTAAAAATACTCAGTTTTTTGTGTAAAATACTGATCAAGTACTTGTCGGACACTGAGGTTTTAGGCGGGGTTCACACAGAGTATAGTGGGGCGTACTGTGTGCGCCGCTATATGCCTGCTGTTTTAGAAGTACACTCTGGCCAGTGTGTACTTCTAAAGCGCTCCCCATTCACTCTCCTTTCCCCGCTGTGTAAGCGCCATAAAGTAGTGAAATGGCATTTGTTTCTCCGGATGCTCAGTACGCGCCAGGGAATATGCAGGCTTATCCTAGCACTCAATGAGGGCTATGATTTTACTGTATTTGCAGGGCACTCTTCGGGTTTATTGCAGCTCAATTATGCTCCGGAGTGCGCCCTGCAAATATGCCATGTAAACATACCCTTAAAGGGATGTCTCACTACAAATATTAGCTTTTAACATTTTGGAAACACTATATTAAGACTTTTTCCAAATATATTGCGTTGTTCATCTTTTTTTGTTAAGGAGCTACAAGTGATCTTATCCTTCTGTGCTCTCACTGGTTCCCCAAGTGACTGGCCTGTGTACATCTTCCCCCCTGTTGTTTGTTCTATCTGATAGCATGGAGTGAAGTCATCACACAGGTCAAGGCACACAGAACTCCGGACAGTGAGAGCTTGTTTGTTATCTGATCTTTCAGACAAAAGACTAAATACTCTACTGTTAACATTAGCTCAGCAGCTTCTCCTGACCTCAGAGAAGGTAATTTATTTAATCCATACTAATCAACATAATAAAAAGAGAAGTCTGAATACACAGAGCTCATATGCTAATTACAGGCAGATTGACCAGGAAGTGACAGAGCAAAGTAGCATTATTTCATTCATGCATCCTATGAAACTTTGAGAAGAGAACCCCTTTAAGATTCAGAAGCCAACGAGTATTTTTTCCTTTGTCGTGTGGACGTAGCCTTTTGCTACAACAACTAACTGAAAACAGGATCCTTTCTCTATAACAGCAACTAAGAGCTAAACTTTTCCAAGATGGCAGACTCCTTCTCAAGTGCTTGCAGCCATACCTTTCTCCTTTCTAGGATCCCCTGTCTACTCTTTCTCTCATTGGCAGCAGGCACCAACAGTGCTAAGGTGCCCAATTTAAAGTCATCATCATTATCAATACACTTATGTAAACCTATATACATAGATACACATAGCAAACATATAACACATACATAAGACCACTTCTTAGGGTGGACGCACACTGTACAAGTAGTAGTCCTGGGGCTTGGACATCAGTAGGCCAGGGGAACAGGCAGCTTCTGAAGCACTGGTGGACTGTCCTCATATCTCTGCGCCATTCTGTGTAGCTTATTTCTTCCCTGCTGCAGCTGCTCCATTGCTAACCACAAACTCAAGGTGATCCTCTGTGATTTAAAGGGTAAATTTGGGCCATCAATCTACTTCCCCCTTCAATGGAAAAGCTCTGCTGGCTATTTGAATGAACTCTCCCCTCATTCCCTTGCCTGATCTTGATTATTTTTCTTGTGCACCCAAAGAAATTTCCGTGTATTGATTCCTGACCCCAGCTTGTCCTTTGACCTAGCATCCAGTCCACTCTTCCTACCCCACCCCACTGCCTGACCAACTACACCTCTCGTCTGCTCTCCAGGGATTGTGTCTGGACCTCAGCTGTCACCGGGGACTGCATCAGGATTAGTCACTGTACAGTCCCCTGCAGTGAAGACCAGATCCCAGTATTAGGGTTACAGGGTGAAGACCAGGGAGCTCCATAGACTCTGCTCCTTGGTGTTGTTCTATGCTACAGCCAACATATAAAAGTGTGAATCTTTTCCCACTGAATTTCATGCCACGTGTTTGGGAATGACTCACTTTGATTTAGGGTTCTGTATGAAGGGGAGGCATAGGGGCGTAGCAGCTGGATCTTCATATATAATCACTATCATCTTGTAACATACTTCCATCGCCCACCACCTTCGTTAAGAAACAGCTGTTGGGCGTGAACATTTCTGTCCTGCTTTGCATAAAAAAATCTGAAAAAAAAAGAAACTTGTGAACAGAAAAGGTGGAATTGGGTCACTTTTCTGGGTCCTGTAATGTGGTTGGCTGTCATATCTGTGTTCACACTTCTAATGGGTCATGTGACAAATTAAAGGGGTATTCCCATCTTGCAATATAGATCTCCTTAGGTCAGGAGTGTTAAACTAATTTTCTCTAAGGGACACATGAGCATTTTGGTTGCCCTCAAAGGGCAGTGGTGCGCTATGTAGCCAGTAGAAGGTCATGAGGTCCTCTAAGGTTGTATTATAGCCAGCGCCTTCCCCCTCTTTAGCATTGAGCTTCTTACCTCGGAAGTTGACTAGTGGGTCTGCATAGGGCTGACAGAGCTGTGCCACCACCTGTGAGTTGCTGAACAGTGTGGAGGTGCGTGTTAGAGATCTAAATCCAAGATGGCGCCACTGCTTTTCCTAAGTGCTGGCTGCATCTGGACCTTGGCCATAACTGTGCACTGTTTCCAAGCCCTGGCGGGTCGGGTTTGGCCCATGGGCCTTGAGTTTGACTCCTGTGGCCTAGGAACTAAAGGAGTGTTAAACATAAGCTTTACAGACAATCCTGAATACCAGACAGGAGTACAAACTAGGGATCTGGTGCCCAGAGGACACATCAAGTGGTGATTTCTTGGACACAGTTGAGCCTCTTAGGCACATCACTTTGGATAAGTTTCTAGAGACAGATGTTCTTTAATTAGGGGTCTCAATGAAAAACTTGTAATCAGCCATCCTAACACCCACCATGTACTAACTATAAAACATACAAGTGTTGGATTAGGGTGCCCAGGACCAGTGGGGTTGATTATGGGCCCCACCAATGGCATTGATTCTTGGGGGCCCACCAATGGAGTTGATTCCTGGGACCCACCAGTGGAGTTGATTCTTGAGGCCCACCAGTGGAGTTGATTCTTGGGGCCCACCAGTGGAGTTGGTTCTTGGGGCCCACCAATGGAGTTGGTTCTTGGGACCCACCAGTGGAGTTGACTCTTGGGACCTTCCAGTGTAGTTGATTCTTGGGACCCACCAGTGGAGTTGGTTCTTGGGACCTACCAGTGGAGTTGGTTCTTGGGAGCCACAAGTGGAGTTGATTCTTGGGGCCCATCAATGGAGTTGATTCTTGGGGCCCATCAATGGAGTTGATTCTTGGGGCCCACTAATGAAGTTGATTCTTGAGGCCCACTAATGGAGTTGATTCTTGGGGCCCTCCAGTGGAGTTGATTCTTGGGGTCCACCAGTGGAGTTCATTCTTGGGGCCCACCAGTGGAGCTGATTCTTGGGGCCACCAGTGGAGTTGATTCTTGGAGCCCACCAGTGGAGTTCATTCTTGGAGCCCACCAGTGGAGTTCATTCTGGAGCCACCCTACAGCTATTGCACATGCATCTTATACTCTGCCTCTTGGTTTTTCCCTTTTTTTCTCTGCCTCTCCTAATAATGCATACGCTCCAGATCTGCCATGCTTAGGAGCCTACTGGGGGATTTTCTTCCTTCCTCTGTGAGCCACTCCGAGCCTGCTCCCTCTCAGGCAGCAGAGCAATGGGGCCCTTACTATCTTTTAACCCCTATAGCTACATCACTGCATTTTCTGGACTTCAAATCAATTTTTCTGTAAATTTTTGGGACATCAGAAAGTCTTCAGTGACCAGTACATTGGTTTTTCTCTCTATACTCTTCATGTAATCAATCTTTTTACTCTTTGGCCCTTTTAGATCTTTTTTTTTAAATATCCAATAAGTTTGTCGAATTCTTTGTACTTTGGGAAAAACTGAAATAAACAACATTAAAAGTGATAAGGTAATAGGATTCAATTGGTGCCAATTATCTCAAAATCCCTTTGTATTACCCATTTTACATATCAAGTCCCTGACAAGGCGTCTAATAAGGGGATTACGGACACAATTACCGAGTCCGTCTACTCTTTGGCCCAAGCTTTACTCTTTCAGCTTTACTCTTTGCAGCAGGAATAACACTAATGATATGATTAAGTATTAAGGATTCTTCTTTTATTTTGCCATAATAGCTAAAAAAAAAAAAAAAAGTAAACTTCTGAGTTTGGGCAAAAATGTTGCAGGTCCAACGAGGCAGCGCAGTGTAAAACAGAAATGCAGACAAGAACGTCCTTTGCTGGTGACAGGGAGGAACTGACATATTCAGCAGCTCATAGTTTTGGATGTATAATAGGACCGGAGTCTGTGCTGAAACTTTCTAAAATATCTCTAAAAGTGAGAGTCACTGTGAAACGCCTTGGGCCTTATGTATGAAAACTGTCTAGCAGTAAGACTGTCCTTGTTGCCAATAGCAACCAATCAAAGTCCATAGCAACCAATCAGAGCCCATAGCAACCAATAAGAACTCACAGCAACCGATCAGAACTCACAGCAATCATTCAGAGCCCATATCAACCAATCAGAGCCAATAGCAACCAATTATAGCTCATAGCAACAAATCAGAGACAATAGCAAACAATCAGAGCCCAGAGCAAGCAATTAGAGCTCATAGGAACCAATCAGAGCCCATAGCAACCAATTAGAGCTCATAGCAATCAATCGGGGCCCATAGCAACTAATCTGAGCTCATAGCAACCAATCATAGACCAAAGCAACAAAACAGAGCTCTTAGTAACCAAAAAGCTCCCATAGGAAACAATCAGAGCTCAGCTTTCATTTTCCCAGAGCACTATATGAAATGAAAGCTGAAATGTGATTGGTTGCTATCAGCTATGATTGGTTGCTATGGGAAATAAGGACAGTCTTACAGCTAGACAGTTTTAATACATGAAGCCCTTTGTATGTTTTGCAGGCCATATACTGCAACATATGGATAAATCTGCACCGGTTTAGTAATGGTTCTCTTTTTCACTCTCTGGATGATGTATGTATTTATAAAGTGTATACTTTTTGCTCATTTGCAAACTGCTGATGTGGAACATAATACCACATGGGATATAATACAGGATGTAACTCAGGATCAGTACAGGATAAGTAATGTATGTACACAGTGACTGCACCAGCAGAATAGTGAGCGCAGCTCTGGAGTATAATACAGGATGTAAATCAGGATCAGTACAGGATAAGTAA
>JAODAL010011763.1:0-98415 GCA_025379985.1 Phyllomedusa bahiana
TGTAGGCTTGAACGGTACAAGGGGGGGAAACAAAAAATAATTAAAGGGGGGGGGGACTGCAAACCCCAGAAAGATTAGCAAGGGAGGTTTTAGTTTAGAGAAAAGAAGGCTTCGGGGGGACACAATAAATATGTTTAAATATATTAAGGGCCAATATAGAGGTCTCGCTAAAGATTTATTCATACCCAGGACTGTATCTAGAGCAAGGGGCATCTGTACATCTTGAGGAAAGAAAGTTTCTGCATAAACATACAAAAGGGATTCTTTACTGTTAGAGCAGTGAGACTGTGGAACTCTCTGCCAGAGGAACTTGTCATGGTGAATTCACTAACAGAGTTCAAGAAGGGCTTGGATGTATTTCTGGAGCGTGATAACATAACAAGTTATAGTGGCTAGGATTCCAAAGAAGGGGCTGGATACATTTCTAGATGTAATATAACAAGTTATAGTGACTAGGATTCTAGAGGGGGGTCGTTGATCCAGGGATTTATTCCGATTGCCAGATTGGAGTCAGGAAGGAATTTTTTCCCTAACATGAGGTCAATTGGCTTCTACCTCATGGGGGTTTTTGCCTTCCTCTGGATCAACACTTTAACACTTTAGCAACACTTTAATAAATGGGCTGAACTGGATGGACGTATGTCTTTTTTCGGCCTGACAAACTATGTATATATGTAACTATGTGCTGCTGTGGCATGCTGGAACTTGTCGTTCCACAGCTACTATCTGCTGTGGAACATGGAACTACAAGTGGCCAGGATTGCCAAGCCCCCGCTAGCTCAACCAATCAGCTCTTTTCTGCATTTTTACTGTATTTTGAACTGTCCCGCCTTTGAATTTGATTGATCAATACTTCTCCATAGGTTATAATGGGTCACTGTCGCTCCTATGCTGATTGGCTGGTTTCTGCTGAACAATGAGAATAGATTACAGAATTTTAATTACTGTATTTCCCGGCAATTTCCAATATCCAAATTCCCGATGTAGCGCCGTTCTAGATTTTTGGAAAGTGATTTTATTTATGTATTTTTTTAGTAGGTTTGAGCTCTTTTTCTGATAATGTTTTACACCTAATAAAGGCGATTTGTTTATTCATACTTCATGCCGCACGGACATCTTTAATGATTTTTCGCTGTTTTCCAGCCTGTCTCGATTCGGAATACATGTTCGGCGCAGTCCCGCACTGCACCTAAGTCCCCCACTGCGCCTCACACACTGGCGAGGCGCGGTGAACTTTTCCCTGCATGTATGAGCGCACCTCCTCAGACGGCGAATATTAGGCGCAAGTCCCCACTTGCGCCAAGTCCCTGCACTGCGCCTCACACTCTGGCGAGGCCGCGGCGGACTTTTCACGGCATGTATGATCGCATTACCTCGGGCAGCAAATCTTAGGCACAGTCCCGCACTGCGCCTTTCCCGCACTGCGCCTCACACACTGGCGAGGCGCAGCGGACTTTACACCGCATGAATGAGCGCACCTCGGCGCCGACATACATGAGGCGAAAATTTCGGAAAACTGGCGAACACGTGCGCTCCGACGCGGCGAGATTCATACATGTCGCCCTTAGTTTTTTGAGGTTTATTTTTGTGGAAACTTACTCTGTACCCTCAGTAAGACAGGTATATAGATACATCCCCCAGCAAGGCAGGTCTATACAGCTCCCCTCAGTCAGGCAGGTATATAGATATAGGTCCCCTCAGGCAGGCATATAGATATAGGTCCTAGCTTGAGTGTCTAGCTCTAGACCAGGGCTGGGCAATTAATTTTTTTGAAGTGGTGTGTCGTTGAAGAGGTCATAACGCATGATACAAATACAATTCATTCCCGGTTGCTTCAACGTGAAGCATACTGGATCTTTAAATTGGAGTCATTAGTACCTAAAGGGTTAAATGAAGCATTTAGCTTTAAAAACGTCATTCTTATTTTCTTTAGACTGTTAAGCAACAGATATTGTTCAGCATGTAAGTTTTTGTCTGCTTATAATACATATGTTTTTTGTGTGACTGCTTTTATTGTATCACTGTGGTTTTGTTAGTATATAAGATACCGTACCTATGTCAGCGTTTTACTCACAGTGGGAGGACTGCAACAAATTTGGCGCTCTGTCTGAGGAAGGAGGATTTATCTCCTGAACATCACTGCTGTATGTGATCGCTTGGGAATGAGTTTGAGACAGTTGCAACAACCCTCTCCTCTTGTAGGTAACAAGTATTTTGGTAATAATTTCATCAAATGACTCTTAACTTGTATACTCTATATGTAACTAATGTTTATAAAGAGACTTCCACTCTAACTAGAGAACAGAATTCGGTAATAAAGTATCAATTCCAATGAAACCCTGTAGATTTCTTGGGTGAAAGAATATGATATAAAGCAATTTTGTGAATATATCTGGAATACTAAAGGTAGTTCTTGTGTCCTGATACTGGTTTAATGTAGTGGAGAAAACCCTGTAAGCTTATTCCATTCTGTACTACTTTATTAATACAACGGTCCACCAATATCTATTACAACAATAATAGAAAGATATAGCACCCACAGGCAGGTGTATATAGATATAGCCTCCCCCACAAGCAGGTATATAGATAGTTTATAGTGTCTATCCCATTGCCGCATATATAAAGGATATGTTTATTGCACCCCATAAGGCAGGTATATCTATAATAGTTATTTCTTACCCCACAAAGCATTAATACTCAAGTTATAGCTAACCAACGCAGGTTCTAGTAGATAGTTATTGCTCCGCCATAGATTGAAATATTGATAGTTATTCTTCCCCCATTTCAGGTATATAGATATTAAATTGCATCGCCCATAGGGCAGGTTATATAGATAATTTATTGCCCCCATAGGTAATTATATAGATAGTTATTGCTCCCCATAGGCAGGTATATAGATAGTAATTTGCTCTCCCACAGGCAGGGTATATAGATATTTATGCTTCCCCATATAGCAGGTTAGTTATATTGCTCCCCACGGTTGGTAATATAGAAAGTTATTGCGTGTTTCGCCCATGACGGCGGGTATATAGATAGTTATTGCTCCCCACAGGTGGGTATATAGATAGTTATTGCTCCCCACAGGCAGGTATATAGATAGTTAAAGCAAAAAAGTGAAATATTGTGATGGCTTTGTAGTTTTGTATTTTGATTTTAATAAGCATATAATGTTCTTTTTTTTTGTTTTCTTTTTTTTTTTTTTTTTCATTTCAATTATTTTTTTTTTTCTTTTTTTTTTTTTTTCTTTTTTTCTTTTTCTTTTTTTTTAAAAAAAAATGTATGACATTAAGGGGTTAAGGGATATGACAAATTGTAATATTAATCTGATATATCCCCTATCTTAACCCGGACATTTGGATTTTGTTGTCAAGCTGTGAACAAGGGCGAGAGTTTGCGCCCGAAACACGTCGGCTTATCATTGCCATTTTTATACCCTCTGCATTTGGATACTTTAATAAAGAATATTTCTTCATTTCCCTCATTGCTGCGTCTATTTCACTTTTTTGCTTGCACGTTCTGTCCTGCGACTGAGGACTGAGATCCTAGCATGAGCAAGGGAGAAACAACAACGGGACTGACCAGGTGATCCAAACTGCAATCAAGGTGAGCCACAACTTTGCATGTTATATATAAGACAGAATATTTTTTTTGTTTATTTGGAGGGGTAGGGGGATGTGGGTGAGCGTGGGGTTGGTTGATATTATTGCACCCCACATTCAGGTATGGTAGGATATTATTGCTCCCAATAGCAGGTAAATAGATAGTTATTGCTCCTCATAGGCAGGTATATAGATATGTCGCGTAATTGGCGCGTGTGGCGCTTTCTGGGGTTGGACACGGGTGCTCCTAGAATGACTACGAGGCATGAAGATCTCGGCTAAGTCGGCAAAGTGCGCCGCATTGCAGCGCCGCCAGCTCTGACAGGCAGACCTAATTGAATTTTGGCTAGAAGAGCCGAGGAGGCTAAGTTGAAGCGAGAACGGAGACATGAGAGGAAACATATAGAAGATCGCAAAGAAAATCCCATCTCACCCCGTGAGGCAATGGGAGTATGATTCCAAAAAAAAAAACGTTTTTATTAGGTGTAAAACATTTTCAGAAAAAGAGCTGAAACCTTCTAAAAAAATAAAACATAAAAAAAATTACTATTCAAAAATCTAGAACGGCGCAAATCAGGAATTAGGTATCTTGGAAATTTCACTGGGAAACATACAGATAATTTAAATTCTGTAAGCGCTTCTCATTGTGTCGGCAGAAACCAGCCAATCAGAATATGAGAGACGACAGGGGACTCCATTAAAACCTAGTGGAGAAGTATTGACCGAAGCTCAAATTCAAAGACGGGACAAGTTCAAAATAATACAGATAAAAATGCATAAAATAGTCGATTGGTTGACTGGCTAGCGGGGCTTGGGCATTCCTGGCCAATTCAAGAATAGGAGCGACAGGGACCCAATCTAGTCTAACCTATGGAGAAGTATTGACCATCAAATTCAAAGGCTGGGACAGTTCAAATACCAGTAAAAAATGCAGAAAATAAGCTTGATTGGTTGAGCTAGCGGCGGGCACTCTTCTTGGCATTCTGCCCAATCAAATAGGACGACAGGGACCCATTCTAGACCTTGAAAGTATTTAGACCAATCAATATGCTGAAGGCGGGACACAGTTCAAAATGAGTAAATAATGGCAGAAAAGGAGCTGACTAGGATGAGCTAGCGGGGCTTGGCTATCCGGCCATTCAGATGCGTGCGATGCTACTTTCCTTCCATATGTAGTACTATGTGACAGATCGGGGGGACTGAAATCTCAGCTTGCCGTGAGGCATGTAGTATTAATAAATAACTTGTTTTTATAAAGTGTAAAACCTTCTCTCTTACCAAAATGAACAATAATATGGGTGTCACAAATAAAAGAAATAAAAAAAATTAATTGAACATCATTTTTTATTTGTTTATTTTCTTACCCCCCTATTATTGTTAATTTTTATATACACATCGGTTACAGCTACTTCGTGAGTCATATCATTTTGATATCGGCATTTACAGTTTTATTATAGAAAGCATAAGAAAACCCATAAGAGCGTCGCTCGCTTCCTCCCTATTGTGTCCAGAACCTAACCGCGGCCTCTTTTAACTTAGCCATAATCACAAACAGGAGCTCGTGTCTGCTATTTCTTTTCCCCTAAACTCTATGAGAAGTATTCACACCCACTGATTAGCTAAGCTTGACGACCCCTATTCCCCCAACCAGTAACAGTACAAGAATATGTTCCCATAGAACAGTAAATAAACTTATGTAGGGCTCCCTGCTATCGCGCCCTTCTTTCGTTCACTTCCAAAAAGACAAACTACATATGATTGGTGATTCAATATCTGCCACCAGGTCTCAACAAAACAGCTCTTTTCTGGCATTTTTTACTGTATTTTGAACTGTCCGCCCCTTTCAATGAGATTTGCGGTCCATACTCTCCATAGGTTATAGATGGTTCCTGTCGATCCTATTCCGATTGGCTGGTTTTATTCCGACCAATAGAAATGTCTTACAGAAATTGAATTACTGTTATTTTCCCGGCAATTTCGTCGAATATCCCAAATTCCCGATGTTGTGTCGTCCTCGCGACAAACGCTATATTTAGTGAATTTAAATACTGTATGTTTATAGAAGGTTTAGCGTCTTCTATAGAAGAAGGTTTTCACTTAATAAAAACAAATTTATTTACAAATACTCCACGTGCCCTCACGTGCTGAGATTTCAGTGCCACCGATCGTGTCCATAGACATAACAATGGGAGAAAAGCTCGCTCTCTGATTGGCCGGGATAGGTCCAAGCCCCTCTAGCTCAACCAATCACTCTTATTCTCATTTTTACTGGTTTTTGAACTGTCCCGCCTTGAATTTGATTTGTGAATACTTCTCTGTTCTCACATAGAGTTATAATGGGTCCACTGTCCTAGCTCCTATTCTGATTGACCGGGTGATAGCCAAGCCCCCGCTACTTCAACTAATCAGCTCTTTCTGCATTTTTATTTACTGTAATCTTTGAACTGATCCCGTCCTTTGAATTTGATGCGGTCAAGTACTTCCCAATGTTAAGAAATGGTCTCCCCAGTCTTGCTCCTATTCTGATTGGCCAGGATTGCCCAAGCCCCCGCTACGCTCAACCAAATCAGCCTCTTTTCGGTTTTCTGCTTTTTACTGTATGTTTGACGTCCCCCGCCCGACCTTTGAATTTGATTGGTCATTCTGATTGGCTGATTTCTCTCTAGAGGCCTGGCCGGACCAGATAGAAGAGCTTACAGTAAAATGAATTACTGAAATTTTCCGGCAATTTCTCAATATCCAAATTCCTGATGTTGCGCCGTTTCTTGAATTTTTGGAAATGTGGGTTTTATTATGTATTTTTTTAGAAGGTGTGACGCAAACAGCCTAGAGTCCTCGCCGGCCGCTCTTGAAGGGACGATGCGCCTGACTTGGGGTGGTAATCTGCTTCTCGATGTTGTCGCTGCCCACATAGATGGGAGCTCAAGGTCCAGCCAGATACAGTTCCGTACTGTTAACCCTTGCCCCACCTGGCACAGGGAAACAACAATGGCGCCACCAGTTCCGCTCGTATTAGTTAGACAGACCGTGTCCGTTACCCTGACTTATAGCAGGGTCAGGAAATCAACCTGGTAGCTATAAACTAATAGACCGAGAAATAGGCGTGTGAGGCCAAGTGATCAAGACAGCTAACTCAGATTAAAGGTGATTAATAGATTTTAATTAGCCTTGAAGGGTCACACTAACAGGTATATGTATACAAGATTGGATAATAATATACAGGTCATAGAGAGGGATGCAAATACAATTATTGATTACAGACAAAACAGTTAAAATAATTTAAGTTACCTTGTTGCATGGGGGCCTCGGCACAATGGGGGGTGGCATATGTTCCTGGCAGCTGCGGTGCGGATGTCCTGAACTGTCTTAGGGTGCCCCCCACTGATCAACAGGAAGATCCACCCTCTGAGGCTCCGGCTAATATATCTGCGGGTTGAAGAACAGCCCACGTGGCAGCCCCCAAAACACCCCTGAGACGGTCTATGATGCTCCTCCCACTCAGGTCAATGCAGTTCTGAACAACCCAAAAATGGACTATAACTCGGCAGGCCCTTGGCACAGAACGAGCCGGTAGCATCATCAGACCCGTGGCTGGATCTACCAACGCCTGGATGTGAGACACGCCTATCTTATGGCCTCTCCGCTTGGTCCGGTTGTGAGATATCTCAGTTCCCCATGCGTCCTGGGAAACCTGGGAAATGTGGAATGTTCGTGGCGGTAGATTTCCATATTTCTCAGAGATATGAACCTCCGCCATTTGGGCCAGTTATGATCTGGCGCCTATAAAACGATATGAAATTAACGGAGACGACCCGACGTGGGCTGAAATGAGCAAAGTACTTTGAAGCTTGCGTGCGCTTGGACCAGCATTGTTCAGTGGCTAATTAGGTTACATGAGGATCCTTTCATGGGTTGGACCCATGCTGTGTGGCGGACTTCCTACATGAGCCATTGGGAAAGAGCTGTGCTGAGATTAACATTTAAAATTGAGCTTGTCCTGTGGGTGGGGGAGAAGCTGTGGTTTCTGACTAGATTAGATGGTTGGGGGAAGTAGAACTGTCAGTGGGGGATGCATTGAATTGAATTCTTCCACATCACCTCCCCCCTTTTGAGGCGCTAGGGGCATGCAACCTCCCACGCGCCCACCAGATTTCCATCCCCTTGTCGGTACAACCCTCAGCATTGCCCGTGGTCTAGGCCCTTCCGTGGCGAAATGACGAAGTTTGTACTGTTGAGAACGGCAGGCACCAGCGTAGCAACCTCCATTGGTTCCGGAGGACGCTTGTTGTCACCAGCTCAGTAGTGTTTGTTGGTCCGTCTCCACGATGAAATGGCGCCCGTATAAGATAGCTGCAGAGCCAATTGCAGTGGTCCCACAGCTCATCGCCTAGGCATTAGATCATTTTCCATGGTGGAAATAGGCCACTGTCCCTCGGACAGAAAGACTTCCTTCTCAGGATACATAACGGGATGTTTCCTGTCCCGTAGTTGACCAACCTGTCTGATGCACGGTGCCCCGAGGCCCGGGAAATCCTGGCTTCGGTTTTGTACTATAAACTGCCGGGGGAATCGGTCGGCTTGTAGTAACTGGGAGACTGGAACAATGTCGGCTTTTGAGGCTTGGAAGGCCGTGCTCGCAGTCGTTTGTCCCAATCGACTGTCGAGGGCAAAAACCCTTCCTGGTTAGGTCTGACAGGGTCTTTGCCAGAGCTACTATAGTGTGGAACAAACCTCCTATAGTACCGAGCTGGGTGCCCAAAAGGAACATCACCTGCTTCTTGTGTCCTGGGAGGTGGGCCCAGGATGCGACGGCATCCACTTTTCTCCCGGGCTCGGCTCAAGGCCCCCCCACCTACCGCTGAGCCCCAGATAGTGACACTCACTCATGGCCCAGCTGGACACTTTTCCCCTTATGATGGGCAAGCCGCTTGGGCGGATGTGTCACATAGCACCTGTTCAGGTCTGGAGGTGACCTCCCAGGTAGGACTTGAAACGGCTATGTACATGCCAGGTACGAGCAGCGCTTATCCTTCAAGAGTCCCTAGAGCAGCGTGTTGACCATGGTCCGCAGAAAGTGGAGCGTCTAGGGCGTTCTTCATGCGCCGTAACGGCATGACAAGTAGGACTCGAGTACAGCCCGAAGGGGTATTGGATAAAGGCAGAGCAGCGTATCCTTGCCCTCTCGGGTCAGGGGAATCCTGCCAATACATCCCCGAGGCTCAAGATCCATGATTTAGTCAGGTAGACACGCCCACGGCCCCTTCCACTGAATCGGCGGCAGGTACATCGATGTCGTGGCATTGTGTACTGCATCAGTGACCGTTGACAGCTTTGAGCCCCCTGTGAGTCCAACGCAGTAAAACCGGTGGTTCCGATCCTTCTTGAGGTAAACAAGTACTACAGGTCGTGGCCCGGCACTGATGTGAACGACCTGGAAGACCCCCAGCTCAGCATCTCGTCCAATACCTCCTCACGCATAATATAGCTGCTGCACTTCCTGGGGATATCCGATATGACTTGAGACGCCGGATTGGGGCGGGTGATCCCCGGTTTCCCACGTGATGGACCAATGCCGAGGAATGGGGTTGAGAGTTGCCAACAGCTGGGACCGTGGTCCTGCCAGGGAGCTGTCTACAAATCTCCACATCCCGCTAAGATCCTCTGCCCGTGACTGCGGCAGTAGCAATGTCCAAGAGGTTCCTCCGTCGTCACCTACTTCGGAGCTAGGTTGCACACGGGAAGGTCACAATGCCTACCGCTCATGATGCACCTTCATCATGTTTCACCGTGGACTAGGCCCTTCCACCTTGCCCTGTCACGAAGGTTCCAGGGTGACCAGGTACGTGACTGACAGTCGTTGATTTTTGCTTGTGCACCGACAAATGGGTCCTTCCAGGCGCCTGAAAGCTTGTCCTTTGTAACGGACCTCTAGGCACCCACACTTCTGACCCCCCTGGTAGGGTTCCCCTCCCAACCAGTGTTTCGGTCGTTACCACTGCTTCTGGTCGGCTTGGGCTTGTCGCATATTTCTCGTGTACTAAGCTGCCGTCAGGCCTGCATTTTGTCCACGGAAGCGCACAACATACTCTATGACACGACACCTCCGGGATTGCTACACAGTCCTCCTCCCAGGCCTCCTTCAACCAGAGCCAGGGGCCCACGTACACTCGCCCATACAGGATCTCGAAGGGTAGCAAAACCCTTGAGTTTGGGAACGTCCCGGTATGGGCGAATAGCAGGTGTGGAGGTAGACCAAGCACCCCATGTCGCGTCACCGTGGGTGGTTCTGACCAACATCATTAAACAACTGCTTCAGGATGCCATTGAACCTTTCACACAGCCATTTAGTCTGTGGGTGGTACGGGGCTTTGGCCCACCAGATGTTCACCTGTAACAGCTTACACAAGGACTGCCTCCCATTAGCAGCGACATGAACTGGGGGGCCGCCCGTTCCAGTGAGCATCTTCTGGGAAAGCCCACTCGGGAGAAAGATCTCCAGTAAGGGCGGTGCACACCATTCGGACCAGAAAATGGACGAATGCGGACGACAAGGCTACTCGCTTTCGGTTACCGAGTGCCGTAGTCAACTACCAACGTCAGTATGTAGCGTTTCCGAGAGCTGCTGGGAATGGAACATTCTGTCCGCAATTAAGAATCCACAGCCATCCCTCTCTGAAAGGCTCCCGACTAAGAAAGCGCAGAGGTACCAGTGGGGCTTTGTGGCCTCAGCGCCCGTGCTCCGCCTTGTCGCCCACCCACTGCCAGGTGTCACTACACGAAACCGGCAGTTAGCAGCGCACATCAGCCCCATCTTTGGCCAGAAGAAATGCCTGGGCCAGCCTTTCCTTGGTCATGGCGATCCCTAGGTGAGTCCGCACATCGGAATCTCATGCGCAACACCAACCAACTCCCCTGAACGGCTTAGGGTACCACCAACCCTGTCGACCGTCACGTGGGTACAGCCGTACCCTTGGTCCCAGACCACAAGCGCTGGTGTCTGAGTCCCAAGGATGGCTGTGCCGTCTGCGTCCTTGAGAGCTTTCAGGCTGTCGTCACCGCCTAACGCTGCCTGAAACTCTCGACTAGAGCGTGGCCAGAATGTGGACGAGACTGCCACGTCATCTTTCGGATTCCACGGGAACCTATCTCCTGGACCTCACCTATTACCCTGAGCACTTACCTGGTCCGATGGGAGGATACCGCCGGGCCCCTGAGGGGCCCCTGGCTTCTGGCCCTCCCCACTGCGCGTAGACAGCGGCCACGGACCGCTGCAAACCGCTGGAGGGGCTTTCCCTCCCCCTCGGGCGTCTAAAATAAGATCGCTCAGTCCTGTTGGCCTAACCTGGCCCAGCCGACATCCTTGTTTGAGGGGAGACCCTTGCTCTGTGGCATTCCCTGGGATCCCTGCCTCCAACCTGCATGCTCCCCCACCACAGCAGTCTGCCGCCCTGTTCTGCCCTGCTGTAGGGGAGACCCTTCCTGTGGGGCCTTTCCAGGGTGCCCGCCTTACCTGTCATGCTCCCCACAACCACAGCGGTCCTGGCCCCCCTGTTAGTCCTCCATCTGAGATGCCACACAGAAGACAACATATCCAGCAGGCTTGCTGGACACACCCTGCTGCCTCTATTGCAACCTCTGACCTTAATCTCCTCTCCACAGGATGGAGAGGGACACACCTCCAATGTCACCCACCCCCATACTCCCATCAGTAGCATAATAATAACATTTGTTTGCCAACAATTAAACAATGTTTGGTATCTGACATATCACATTATGGGGGAGCAGAGCTTGTGGTGCTTCAGTCGGTCTCAAAACGGCTACCAGCCGGCCCCAATTCCCTGTCGCCTAGACAAATTACTAGGCCGGAATGTTCGGCGGACACTCCAACCATCCCTCCCGCATTCACCTTGCCCGGCACCCGCAGTCCAAATACACCGCTGGGCGAACTGTCATCGCCTGCACATACTACGCCTCCAATTCCGGAGACAGCGCAAGTCTTTCCTGGTATCCAATCGATTGTCCTTTGGGGAACACCAGCTCAGGACGCACACAGCACATCCTCGCCGGTAGTACCCCAAGAGTCCCATGGCAACAGACCGCCTACTGGTGACTCGTTCTGTAGGTTATCAAGGTGTCTCTTCCCCACCCCCACCCACACTACAAAACATTGGGGGCCGTTGAAAAAGTGGACTGTGACAGGGTCCTTCTTGGCGCTAGGGACATGCGGCTGAAATTTCCCGGCTGTTTGTGCAAAGGGTAGTACAGAGTCCCCGGGGTTCCCCCTCACCAGATGTGAAGCATGGGCGGGCGGCCCTCTGGCTTAGGGGTATGGGACAAAACTGCCCTGCGGGGCATCATAAAACCCCTCCTCCAGAGCTGGTGTGCTTCCTGGACCTCCTGTTGCCCGATGTTTGGGCATACATCCATCCAACAAGGCTTGCTGTGACGGGTGGCCCCCACAGGGTTTTCTGGTCAACGCAGGGCTGCTGGAAGGTCCTCTGAGGGCAGTTCCACAAAAACTGCTCCGTGGCGATGAGCTCCTTCACTGCCTGGAACGGTGGTGATACTTTAGCCCCGAGGTGTCCACCAGGTGCGACTTGCTCTCTTGAGGGGGAGCCCGCATGTGGTCGTGGATCCCCCAGCTGTCGGTAAGACCCCTGCTTGCAACAAGTCCGATCTTCCTTCCTGTAACATCTCAGGAGTGAGATTGTACTGCGGATCGTGCCTGCATTGATTCCCGGTCGTAGTCAGGGTGGACTCCTGGGAAGGTCCCTGAAGAATCTCCAGAGCTTTAACCTCTGGACGGGAGTCAGAAAACCGAACCCACTGTCCCACAGTCACAATGGTGCTAGGGCGGCAAAATTTTTTCAATGCCAGCAGAAGGTTTCCATGGTCTCCCCTTTATCCAGCCATGGTGAAAGTCCGTCTCCGCCCTCAACTTTGGGACCTGGGTCTGAGAGAGGGCTCTTCACTTGCCCGGTGTGGACTTGGGCCTTTCCAGCTGTAGCACCTGTAATTGGGTCCCAGCTGACGTTCCTCGGCCCGCTCCCTGACGATCTGCAAGCTGTCCCGCCTCTACTGCTCGCACCTCTGCGCAGCTGCTACGAGAGGGCCTTGTAGGCGTCGAGGTTTCGCAGCCTCAAGCTTAGCCCGGGCAGCTTGCGAGAATAGCCGAAAAGTGAGCTGCCTCACTGGGCTGCCCATCGACCACCTGTGACTAGCTCCTTAGAGGAGCCCGAGCCGTACTCTACACCTCCTCCCATAGTTCCACATCCAGGCCTTGGGCCGAGCCACCTCCTGTCTAAACTTCCAACCGACTGTTCCCATCCCGGGCCTACATGTTTCTGCCCTTTTCCACGTCCACCCATCCTTGCAAAACGCAACACTGGGTTACTTGACTCAAAAAACTGCAACCTGACAAATCAACCCAAAACCGTTTTAATTTGTCACTCTGTGACTGTCTAGTGCTGAGTTAAATCTTAAGACCCCAGCAACAAAAACCGACTTGCTGTAGACCTTAGTAAATCTGGGAGTACAGCACGCGCACTCACAAACACTATTGTCTTGATCCCACCGCTCTGGCCACCAGTATGAGACGAAAACAGCCTAGTCCCGCACGCCCGCTGAGGGACGACGGCCTGACTTGGGGTGTATCTCGGACGTTCGCGGCTGGTCCCACTAGGGGGAGCTCAAGGTCAGCCAGATACTGTTCTACTGTTTAACCCTTGCCACACTGGCACAGGGCAACACAATGCTGCCACCAGTTCGCTTGTTTTAGTTTATAAGACCGGTCCTTTACCCGGACTTATAGCAGGTTCAGGAACCAACCCTTGGTGTAGCCTATATACTATAGACCAAGTAAATTAGGCGTGGTGAGGCTGTTAGATCAAAGACAGACTAACTTTCGAGATTAAAGTTTATAGATTAATTATTCCTTAAGGCACACTAGACAGGTAATATGTTACATCAGATGGATAATAATATACAGGTCAGAGAGAGGTGCAAATACAATTATGGATTACAGACAAAAGGCAGTTAAAATACAGTCAAGTTACCTTGTTGATCTTGGGGGCCCCGGCCACAATGGGGGCATAGTGGCCCTGGCTGCTCGCGTGCGATGTCCTGAGAACTGTTCTTAGGTGGCCCCCCTCCTGGATCAACAGAAGAGCCACCCCTAGGCTCCGCTTAGTATCTGTGAAGGGGAACAGCCACATGTGGCAGCCCCCTACACACCCCTGGGGACGGTCTAATGAACTCCTCCACTCAGGTTCCGGACAGTTTCTGATACAAACGCCAAAAATGGACTATAACTCGGCAGGGTCCTTGGGGCACAGAACCGGAGGCCTGTAAGCATCATCAGTTGAGACACAAACGCCTATCTTAATGGACTCCCTTGGTCCGGTTTTTGGATATCTCAGTCCCCATGCGTCCTGGGAATCCTTGAAAGTGGGAATGTGCGTGCGGGAGAGTTCTATATTTTGAGATAATGAACTCCACGCATGGGCCAGTTATGATCTGTCCCTAATAAATCGATATGAAATATCTGGAGACGAACCCGACTGGGATGAATTTGAGGCAAAGTCTTGAAAGCTTGCGAGCTTGGACCAGCAATTGTTTACAGTGCTAATTATGTAACCGAGAGAGCTTTCATGGGTTGTGACCCATGCTGTGGCTACTTCCTACATAGGCATTGGGGAAGAGAGGCTGTGCTGAGTAAAATGTAAATTGATCTTGTCCTGTGTGGGGGAGAAGCTGAGTGTCTGACTAGATTAGATGGTTGGGGGAGAGAAACTGTCAGTGGGGGATGACAAGTGAAGTTGAATTCTTCCTCACAGAAGGTTTGAGCTCTTTTCTGATAATGTTTTACACCTAATAAAAACGCTTTTTAGATTCAATACTCCACTCGCCCGCATGGACAGTTTTAAGAGATTTTTTCGTCTGCATTTCCACCTGTCTCGATTCGGAATAATGTTAGGACGCAGTCCCTTCTGCACCTAATTCCGCTCGTGACTGCCTCACACTACTTACGAGCGTGTGGGACTTTACACCTCCATGTATGACGCACCTCCGGCGCCGACATTACATTGAAATGGTGGCAGCTTTTGCGTTCGAGCGCTCGAAACCTTGCGCTCCGACGTGGCAAGCTTCATGCATGTCGCCCTATGTGTTAGATTTATTTAGCATAAAAGCAATACAAATGCAATTTGTATTCGCCTCCGCACACTGCAGAACCTCTCAGCATGTATACAAGCCCAAGAAAGTTGGGGCCTGATATATACAACAAGTTTTGGTGGCATAGTTTGAAATATTCTGAAAACAGGAATAATACAAAATACAAAAAGAGGTGTTAAAAAAACATGTTTGACACACAGTAAAAAACATATAAGAAATAAAATGATAGTAAGAAACTAAATCTAGTATTAAAATGGTCCCTAAAAACAAGGAATTGCAATCTACAAGAGACTATATAGTTACCTACGGGGATTAACATGAACGTATTGTACCTCTGGAACACATATTACTGAAAAAACAGAATGAACAAGCAACAAATCATAAATAGGACTCAAATGTAACATATGGACAGCCATTTAGTCAGCCCCGTAAACTAGTTTAGAATGAGCGTTCCGTTCAGGATCCTGGAAAGCTGGATGTGGAACATACAGAAATATAAACAATGTGCTCCTGAAAAGTTGTATATGAAATAATAATAATAATAATAGTGATAATAATATATAAAATTGGTTACTATCAAGAACCAGACAGAAAAATGATTATAAATATATGAAGGTGAGTATTATTATTCAGTTAATTCCTGGACCTCATTTAGCCCATAGGGCATGACCATGTTGAGCTCGTACAGTGGGTACGGAAAGTATTCAGACACCTTTCAATTTTTCACTGTTTTATTGCAGCCATTTGGTCAAAAAAGTTAAATTTTTTTGCTGATTAATGTACACTCTGCACCCCATCTTGAAAGAAAAAAATAACAGAAATGTAGATATTTTTTCAAATTTATTAAACAAGAAAAACTGAAATATCACATGTTCTTAATATTACAGACCCTTTGCTCAGTATTGATTAGAAGACACCCTTTTGAGCTTATAACAAGAGCCATGAGTCATCTTGGGAATTATCGAGACGCAAGTTTTTTCACAACCTGGATATTGGGGATTCTCGGTAATATTTTCATCCTTGCACAATCCTCGCTCCAGTTCCCTCAGAGTTGGATGGTGAACGGAGGTGGACAGCCATTTTTAAGTCTCTCCCAGAGATGCTCAATTGAGGTTCAGGACAAGACCTCTGGGCTGGACCAGTTCAAGAAAGGTCACAGATTTGTTCTGAAGGTCCACTGCTTTGTTATTTTAGCAGTGTGCTTAGGGTCATTGTCTTGTTGGAAGATGAAACTTCAATCCCATGTCTTGAGGTACCAGAGCACTCTGTGCAGAGGTTTTTTCATCCCAGGATATCTCTGTACTTGGCCACATTCATCTTTCTCTTCAATTTGTGCATCCAGTTGACTTCCCCTGCCGGCTGAAAAACACCCCCATAACAATGATGTTGCCTACCACCATGTTTCACTGTTCTGGAATTGTATTTGGGCAAGTAGATGAGCAGTGCCTGGTTGTCTCCACACATATCGCTTAGAATTAACACCAAAAAGTTCAATCTTCATTTCTTCAGATCAGAGTATCTTATTTCTCATAGTCTGGGAGTCCTTCCTGTGGTTTTTTGCAACTGTTAGCGGGCTTCATATGTCCTTGCAATGAGGAGAGGTCTTCCCATCAGCAAAATGTTGCAATAAAGCCACGACTAGGTGTGAGGGCTGCAGTGATAGTTTGAACTGTTGTGGAACTTTCCTCCCATCCTCCACTGCATTGTCTGAGCTCAGCCAACAGTGATCTATGGGGTTCTTCTTTACTCTCTCACCAAGGTGCTCTTCTCCCATGATGCTTAGTTTGGCTGGACAGCCATGTTGAGGAAGAGTTGTGGTCGTCCCCAAACTCTTTCCATTTTAGAGGATTATGGAGGCTACTGTGGCTCTTAGGAGCTTGAGGTGCGGCATTTAATTCTTTTTGTAAACCTTGGCCAGATCTGTGCCTTGCCACAATTCTGTCTCTGAACTCCGTGGGCAGTTCCTTAGACATCATGTGTAGTGATGAGCGATTACATTGACTATCGTCATCAGGTCGATAGTCGATATCGGCAATTATCAAGACGATTTCCGATAGTACGAAAATGAGAAAATCGCCGAAGACCATAAAAGACAATGGGATATGCGAAACAACACCTTCATTTATTACACCCGAAACAGGTGCTGGAGAAGCTGTAAATTACCAACCACAACATGTCAAAAAGGATGAAGTGTGCTCATCTAAGGCAACACACTAAGGTTATAAAATCCACAGAAGAAAAAGACACAGACCATTCACAAATCCCTGATCTTGCGTACCACAGCATGACCCTTAAACCTTCATGAACCACAAAGATTACAAAGACCGAGGAATGCAGTATGAATTGAACAGCATTTTACTTGAACTGGATCAAGAAAATCCCCTTGCTCCTGGAAACGCAGCATTCATCAGAAGGTGTAATACAACATGGCTATTCTGAAAAAACTAGGGCCTCACCACGTCAATTACAGCTAATATAAAAAGACGATTCAAGATAACAAACTTGTATTTTTGCACCGTATCAAAAACACCTGCGGTGATGACAAAATTGCTTGTAATCAAATATTAAGTCAAGGTTAGTGCTCTATGAACAAAGCTGGACTGCGCCTAAAGTGAAAAACACGGAATTAAATTGCTGTACGGATAATAAAACGTGGTTTTTGCACCATCAATACACCTCGGTGCATACAAAATTGCTGTAAGACAAATATAAGTGCCAAGGTAGTGCTCAATGAACAAACAACTAGGTCTGCACCAAAGTAAAAAAACAACACCTATTGAAATTATAACGTATAATAAAAGTTGATTTTAGCACCTATCAAATTCACCTGCAGTTACCTAGAAAAGAACTGGTATCCTAATCTAAGTGACAGGCTGCACAACAACAAGTAATATATCACCAAAACTGTTTTAATCAAAACCCATTGCAATGCATGTTCAAATCACAGTCTGGCTGCACAATATCCACTCTCCATTCAAAGGAGCCTGCCTGCCAGCCTGTCTGATCTGGTGTTCGCCACCCGCAGACTCTCCCTCCCCTCCCCCGCCCCACCCTGCGGCTTGTACAACTCTAGATGCTCCTTTTAAATTCTCAGCCTAAGTAACTAAAAACTGGCGCCTAAATCTCTACATCATACCTAAGTTCTAAATCGTTTCACAGCTAAAAGCTTAGTTGTCTGTGTGACAAATACGAAGATCGAGTTTCGCTGAGATGTTTTAGAGACGAGGAACCGTGCACATGTGTCCTGTTTTATGATACACAAACACACATAATGAAGCTGAACAGGACATGGGCTGTTTCTATGTAAATCGAGCTTGTCGATGTGTGAGAATTTTTCACAGCCAAATCAAAACCATTACACATCTCAGTCATTGCGTCGCATCACACACAGCTCACCTGCTCCTATTCTGTATGCTGATTTTGCATGGCAACGCCCCTAAGAAATAGACAGATAGAGCGCTGAAAATGGCTAGTCGATATTAGATTATGCGCAACCTATAATGTTAGCATAGATCGAAAAAGAATCCGTGTTCAACATTTAAATAAAATCCGTGACCCGAATTTTCAACTTTGTAGATAATATCGCTCATCACTAGAATCACATGTGCTCTGAATTGCAATGATGTGCTCTTTCCTCGAATCAAGTTAATCAGATGTTAGTAATAACTGCTGGACCAATGAGGAGGTAGAACCATTCTCAAGGAGGATCAGAGGAAGTGTGGACTCGTTATGTGAGTTTAAATGATGAGTGTCAACTGCGAAGGTGTGTCTGATATACTTATGTAATAGTTCGTTTTTCTTGTTTAATACCTCATTGCTGTAATTTATCTAAATTTACTGTTTTTTTTTCTTTCTAAACGATGGGTGTGCAGAGGGTTACTATTATAATGAGCAATAAAATATACAACTTTTTTGATCATATCCATAAATGGGCTACATATGAAACAAAGAGTGAAAAATTTAAAGCTGTCTGAAAACTTTCTGTACCCACTGTACATTCAATACATCTCCCTATTGATAAGGGACTGAAATCTATTGGAGGCACCTACTAGTATGTGCTCGATAGGTGGAATTACATATTCTAACACTGGTTCCTCATGTGCATGTTCTATTTTCAAAAGTGTTTGGGATGACTGGAGGATTAGATGCTTATTTTTTAATGTAAAGCGGATGGTTATTTAAGCGCTATAGATACTATTTTGTTGTTGTCCTTCCCACATACTGCTCTCTTACCTAGGCTGCACTTAAAGACTCAAATATAATACATAGGATGTGTTACATGATCATGTGTGACTGGATTTTTATTTTCTCTGTGACGATGAGGTATTCAAAAAAAAATTTACTTAGAGGGATAAACGGCCATTTTACACGTTGGGAAAGATACATCTAAAGATGCCCTTTTCCTCGACGTTTCAGTTTCAGTTATCGCATTGTTTCTCCATAACTGGATGGAGCTCCAATACAGTTTTTTATGGATTTGGCTCGATCGCATAAATCCAGCTCGAGGTTTTTCTGGGAAGGAGCGCGGTCTTTAATTCACTGGGTCTGAGGGTCAGTATTGTTCAGTGTTCTATTTAACAGAAATGTTCAGTTTCTCGGTGTTGGGAGTGTAAAAAGTGGGGAATATATGTATGTAGGATTATTCAGATTTGCTTTGGAATTTTTTTTTTTAGTTAAAAATTGTTTTGTGTATGTGAAGTTGCTTTATTAAGGCGTTGGTTTTTTGCCTATGTGAATTACTAGGATAAACCTTTATGTTTAACTTGGAGCGAGTAGTTTTAGCTGAATATAGAGAAAAGTTATTATCATGGTATGTAACAGTTTTTCCTGACCCGTCAGCGTAAATTGGACTCGGTCATAGACTCGGCACAGCAGCTATTCATATAGTCTCTTCATACTCTAATTGAAAGGTTCTGTCCTGCAGGTTGACAGGTTAGATACTTTTATTAAGTTAAATCTATACAGAGGGTAAAATACACAAATGCCACACATACATTTCAGACAAAAGTGCTTGATCACAGAGCTGTGACCGTGTCATTGTGTTTTTTTAACATTTATTTCCATTGATAGTGTGACGTTCCACTCGGCATTTGCCTGCACTTCTTTGGACGGCTAGGGTGTCTTTTAGCTCACGGATATTGCGTCATTGGAGTAAGCAGTTTGGGCACTTAACACAGGTAATTTGACAACTGGGTTTCTTTAATTCGGGGTCTTCCCTATGGTGTTATTTCTTCACAGCAAATGCAACTCCAAAGTCGTACAGATATAAACGGAACAAAACCCTGGTGCCCGCTTTACTAAACTCTGTAGTAAAACCCATTCCTACAACTAGTCTGGACCTAATGCTACTACGGCCTATTCACAAAAGATACACCGGTTTTTTCCCAGACATCCACGCTGGTTAGGCTCTCCTCAGAGGTCTCAGCCACCTGCTGGCCTCAAGCTCTGGGGCATGAGTCCTGTCCTCAAGCATCTTCGGCCGCTCCACTCAGGAAGCAGAACCCCAAGGGGGGGGGGGGGGGGGGTGGGGGGGGGGGAAAACTCCACTCCCCTGTACCATGGTTCTAGGCCTTTTACTTGGAATCCGATGACCACCCTATCTCCAAATCTTGGCCTGGACCCATGGGAGTTGACGCACACTCCAGACACCATTAGTCTACTACACCAATAAGAGCCGACACCCAGGAACGCAGAAAAGCCAAACTAACATACACCCTTGCCATAACCACTTCGTTGTGGCTTGATACAAACACATATGCTGGCTCATTATACCCAACTCTTAAGATGGCCAGGTTGTATCCTTGGTGTGTCATGCTTGCATGTGCCACTCTGGTATGCTTTCCACCTCAGTGGCAAAAATCAGGCAACCTTCCTGTAGTCGACACTGCCAATGTAGTTTATAAAAGTTTGTCACTAGGTTTAGCCTATTTAAGTCCGTGATCACCAACTTCTCTTAGAGTGGCCTCAACAGTTACGGAGTGTATGTAATTTAGAAAGAGCTGTCAGATATGCTATCGGCTCATTTAATGCTCAAAACAAGTTGAAACACATTCAGTTGCTCTCGAACCTCATATTAAGCTTCGTCTGGTGCCCTAGAGCAAAGACAGACTCTCTGATCTTGAGATTTGCAGAATACATCTCTTGTATACATTCTGAGAATCAACTCACATCAATCAGAGTACAGTTAATGTCGTAAATATGCTCCTTAAATCACTTGGGGTTCGAAATAGAACAGGTTCAAACCAGTGTCTTGTTGTCACATGAGAAATATACTGTCAATGATAGACTGCAAACCACACACATTGTTAAGGTTTCCTGAAGGCTGGTAAAGTTACACAGATTGTCCATTATCTCAGAGCGAAATTCCGGAGAGCGAACTTTTTCCTGGACTCCATAACTTAAAGTCCCCCCTTTGACACTCTTCATGACGAGTCTGGGTTCCCTCAATCAACAAGGTTATGTGGTTTAGTTTCTTACAGGTGTTTGCCCAGGCGAGGGGTTGCCTTGAGAGTTGATCTCCGTTAGATAATCTATTTATGTCATCCGGGGGGCACGCGATCACACGGAAGCCATGGAGATCGGGGACGCCTAAATGAGAAGCTCTATGCAGCACTGAAGGACTCTTTGGGCGTGTAATCACGGCTTAGTCATGGATACGAAGAAGTCGGGGGAACGATTCCACAGGTGTTCTATGCCTTACCTCCCATACACTCCGGTCGTGCTATGAAGAAGGGTTCGCGGGGGTACTTCCGGCGCTTCTATCGGCTGCTCAAATGAATGCTGGGCGGGGCAGCACTTCGTGGCAGGGCGCCATCTTTCTTTCCCCGCGGCATGCCTGGTCGTGACGCCTTCATCGCCTGAAGGAACTCTAGCAGGCTAAGCATCCACCTGCCCTGATTCACTGCGCAGAGTGCCAGGGACAGTGAAGGGCCGCACGGAACTGAGCCCAGCTCGCTTTTCTCCGGCCACCTCCTGCAGGGAGGGCACCGACAACCTCCTTCGCTTCACAGGCAATGCGGAATCAAGTCATGAGCCGGCCCGACAGGCACTCTACGAAAATGTGCAAACGGCGCGGTCGAGCCCCAGGCTACACGGAGAGTCCACCACGAATCCCTGCCAGCTTCCCCACTCTCTCCTCTGACCATCGGAGATGCGCCATATACACCTGTCCTGTATCGCACTGCTAAATTATAATCCCTGTTAAAACATAACTTTTTACTAGGATACATACTAAATTTGTACTTCTCTGAAACCCCGTATATATACTTCAACATACACCACACTATAAATGATACTGCAACTAAATATCTCCTCAGTCGTCAGGTGGAGTAATCCGCCCCTGATAAAAGATGGCTCCAGCTTTAATGACAGATAATATCACACTGTATGCGTGTATTTTACAATTTTAATCACAGCTTCCCAACGCGAGTTTCCCACCAAATATTTGGGTTCATCAGTGGGATTCAAAGAAAAACTTCCTCTCGCTGTGAATAAGAATAACGCTGATATACAACGCTTTATTACGCATATCTATCTATGAACGGATATCGTCACACGTTTTTGGTGTGAGATAGAAATTAGTGGATCATTAGCTTTAGGAAAACATAGCTCTCGCCAGGTATTAAAGTGTAGATAATCATTCCCAGCCCTTGGTATGCTGGCACCCAGGATAGAAGGGGATACAAAATTGATTGATTTCTGCCATCCTTAAGTATATCGCTTACTTGGCCTTTTGGAATGGTTATAACAATAAAGACCGCCTCATAACTCTTCTAGTATTAAATGTATTTTGTTTGTATATCCCTATTAAGCGTTGTTCATACATTAACATGTGCGCTTATCTCCCTGCATTTACATCTGGCTGGCGTTACCGGATGTAGTACAATGCGCGATGACCGGAAACTAGATTAAAGTGTCATGTGCCGATACACTTCGGATCGAATAGCAACACTGCGTTATACAGAGGACCCCATATTGTCACTCGGGAGCGCAGTCCGGCAGTCCTTAAAAACGTTATCGCGCATGTCCAAGGGGAAAGTGCAGCAATTGCGCGCACAATCAAAATCCGGGCCTAACTCTCAGCGACGCAGGAACATGAATTTAATAGCGCTCCTCATTTAAGAAGGACACACTGGTCCCTTACGGTCAGCGCACTCCGGAAACCAAACACACTACATCCGGCAGCCGAAACTGAATCCACTCTTACTTACAGGCTACTCTAAACCGCGCACTCACTACTATCCGACACAGAGCCGACCAATTGCTGCGACAAGCCAGCCCCAAATTCTTAAAGTGGGCCCGTCCGTGTAATACGGATGTACTAGAGTATATCATGGGCATTCTATTCTGGGTCAAATAAATTCGGGGTAAAAACTCAAAATTCTTGTCTTATGCTGTCATGATTACATCAGGGACTATATTTAATCAATCGAATATAATGAAGAAAAATGTAATGATATTAGATAATTGTATATATCAATTACGTCAGCACTATTTGCAATAATCAATATTGAGTCCTCTGTGGAGAGTATCGAACGAATCAGAGAGATAATAAACTCAGACCCAAGTGTGAGTCTTAATCAATTATAAACATCCAAATTGCAATAATGGTCTCTTTAAGGCCCTCTTGGATAAAATGGATTCCATACGGTAGTCCCACTGGGCTCTTGTACACATTAATTCGTTCCTCTATCACCCTGTCATCCTCCTCTTGGAGATGGTCTCACTATACCTCCATGATCAAAAAACGCTAGGGTTTCCTCATTCTCCTTGTATGTGTTCCCAAACATTGTCGAGCTGTACTGCGCGTGTCTACTTCTATTATAGCGTTTGTGCCCTATATGGTCTTTCCTCCACCTCCTTTTGAATGTTCGTCTCTTTGTTTTTCCTATATAAGTCACGGGGGCAGGGACTTGTGCACATGTAAAATACCTACCTTCTGTTTTCTATCACATTGGCAACAAAAATCTATGGATTATAAGAATTTGTTTTCCATTTGGAGGCACTTGTGAAGGATATTAGTTTGTTGTATGTATGGGCAAGCTTCACATACTCTGTCCCACCATTTAGAAACAGCAATACCCACTCGGTGTCCTTTCACACGCCACAGTATCCTTGAGGGGGTATGGTGTATAGATGATGCATATGGGATGACTGTCATATCTTGTAATAGGATGCTAACCCACTTGCGATAAGTTATCCAATGGGGTAGCTGGGAGGTTTATCACTCTAGATCTGATCCAACATAAGTATTCCCCCAATATTTTTTGGAGGTATTCACAAATTCTTGATTTTTCTATCGTCAAACAGTGCGTAACAAGCTTGCCTTTATTATTATCTTTATCACCTCCTGTAAGTATAGACCTGTAGTAATGTTGTCCTATTCTGTCTTTGTGCATGCCTCCAGGGTGATTCCTCAAAAAATCCTGAGGATATCTCACGACGAGAGAAAATCTTTCTCGCAATATACCTGACTGTCATCCTAAAGTCCTCATCTCATGGAGCAGTTTCGTCTTAACTATCAGGAATTGACCCATTCGGATTCCTCCTCTTGTACTGGGTTAGTGGATGATAAACTCTTACCCAATGTAGAAAGTGTTGGTTGCTTTGGGGTTTACTTACATATTCCGTGTGGATTATTTGCCATTCCGCATCTTTACATATTAAGGACATACTAAGAGGCGTAATCACAATTCTCTTCATCTTCCAAAATGTGAAGTGCATACTCAATCTATCGTTTTTTTTTGAGCTTTTGCTACCGTTACTCCTCAAAATCACACCGTGCACGCTTCCCAGAGACCGATGATGTCTATCAATGTACTATCCCCTGATATAGAATCTGGAGGGGACCAACTGATCTGTCTCCCCGGTTGGGAATTTCCATGGTGGGGCCTCCCACAAGACCCAGGAGATCAAATCTCCGCATAAACGGGGGCGCAAGGAGCTTCCCCTGTTGCGGTGCACCCTCCTGAGCTTGGTGGAAGGTCTTGTTACAGAATGAAAACATAATTATGTCTCACACGAAATCCAGTAGTCTGATGACAATAGGCACTTGTAGGAGCCTGGAATTTTTATACTTTCTTGTGGACAAATATATTTACAACTGCACTTGAAAATGCCAATTTTCATGTGGGATATTCTATATAGACTTTCTTAATCTATAGACCCACACATAATACTTCTTTATGTTCACGACGAGACTGTTATCCCTTCCTAGTCTTGCGCTCAGTAAATCTCGAAGTCGTCTTTATGTAATGGCCAATGTGGTTATCATAAATCCTGTAAGATCATTATCTATTAAATCCCACATTTTGCTCGTAATGATCCAACGCCTGAGAATATTGGGTTACCTTTTAGTGGGAGCAGCCCTTATGATATCTTTGGGAGTTGAATAAAATGTAGGTATTTGAGGATTAGATGGCATTCATGATTTGATTCCGTGTGTGTTATTATATACCATCTCTTAAACCCCACTCCACAAGTAACTTCTCTAGTTGCATAGTGTTATACGTTTTGCTGTAAGGGTCTGTGGGTAGAATATCGCTTTAATGCCTTCATTGTCCCTAGAAGTTCGTTGCACATTTGTTTGATATATGTCATTGATTTATGTATAACTATAATTTCCACCCTTATCGGAGGGTTTAATAATTATAGTTTTATCCCCTCGTCTCCAGTGCTGACAATGCTCCTAATTCATTCCTGCTCTGAGTTATTATGGAAAGGTAGCCTCTGTTCTACATCAAAACTACGCGGAGTTACTTACGAGAACTATTGCAAAAAGATTCAATTTCACGTGTATCTACTGTAATCGGGGTGCATTCGCCCTACTTTGAGTTTCAAATTGTATGAGCCTTCTATTATTTCACTACTCCTCCTATAAGGGGACACATAAGAGTATGTAATACCTTCTAATCTGTGCTGTACACCCATATTGTCTGGCCTTCTAATTTGACTTTGATTTTTAATAAATTTATGCCAATTGAGCCTTACGCACTAAAAGGTGTAAGATCTTTGCGTCCATGAAATATAATCGAACTGTGTAAACAGTAGTGGTGGGCAATAAATCAGGAACCTCTCTGTAAAATCATGTTAATTCACCATTATTCATTGTACCGTATCATGTAAGATTATTTTTGACTGTTGATACTGATTTCTGTTATTTCTGACGGTGTCTCAGGTCCGATGCGGGGCCTCTCCAGCCCTACTAAAAAGGAGGTGTGTTGGAATTGCCAGAGGATGAGGTAGGCATTATAGTCCTCCCATATGCTGACTCCCTTCCTCCTGAGTTCTGGCTGTGGGATACCCACATTTGTCTAGCCTCGAGATCCTCTTGTTCTCCCCTCTGGACCTAACAAGAGGTTCTGGTGAGAATTAGTTTCCGAGGATTTGCGTCTGATGATTGTAATTGTCTCCTCTCAGGGGTGAATAGGTCGGGGGTTTTTGAATGGAAATTAAAAGCTCTATCCTTCCTTGAATTACTGGAGATCACTCAGATATGTTGTTTTGTTGCGTTTTAGTGCCTAGTCAGTTTCACTGTCTGATATTTTTCTATAGATATTGTTTTTGTTTATAATTATCTTTGTTCTCTGTTCTCTTTTTAAAATCTGGATCCAACTCTGAGTTTTGATGCCTGTTTCTATCAAGTTGTTTAAAAGTTGCTAGACGGGTAATTACTAATGTTTTTATTTTCCTCATTTTAAGTTAGGATTTTCAATTAAGTCGTACCGAGTATCTTTAATGTTCATGTTTCCCATCTCTACCAGACAAGGATGTCAGGAACGCCCTGTGATCTAAGTAGCTTGGTCGTTTTATAAATTCTAAGTCCATCTCCTAGGTAAATGCACGTGTTTCTATGTTGTAATGTTTACTAGTGTTTGTGCCTCCCCACCGCAGGATTTCATCTATTAGCTCTCGATTAGCTGTTATTTAGTAGTGTGAATTCCATACTCTTAGAGTAGTAAGATTCTTTTGATCCGGAGACTCCTAACGCTCATAACGTCTGGAAAACGGATCCGCTCTTGCACTCCAGTTCGACCATTCTCTTTATCCACCTCAGGGCTCAAAACTGTAAGGAAAATGGCCTTATTATTGAAATTACATACAAAATTTTTATTATCAGTCAGAGGATTTTAGGCATATATCACTGCAAAAATTATTAATCCCTGTTAATTTATTAACAACAGAAAACATTTTACTGATATCCTAAATATGTACTTCCTATACCCCTACTATACTACCACACACACAACCACTCTAGAATTGATAAACAGCATACTAATTTCATCACATCAGTGGTAGTAATCCGCCCCTGTTAAATTACGCGAATTACTATCTTCTGACGCAGGATCCTCTGGATATCTAATTTGACAAAACTTGTCTGGGTTAGGTCCAGAGGGGGTGAACAAGAGGATCTCGAGCTAGTAGAAAATGGGGTCCTCGCCAGAACTCAGGAGGAAGGGGAGTGCCTATGGACTATTATGCCTCCTCATCTCTGGCAATCCTCACAACTATATCACCTCCTTTTGTTTTGAGGGTGAGAGGTCCCCGCATCCGGCCCGGAGCACACCGTCAGAATTAGTACGAAAATCAGATATACATCCATGATAATTTAATCTACAGTCTAGGTTACTTGAATAATGGGAATTTCAGAATTTTACAGAGAGGTTCTGGACTTTTGTGCCCACCTAATATGTGTTTAGTGTTTTATTGATGGCACACAATCAATGATTATTCTACCCTGTTTGTGCGTAAGGATCAAGTGCGGCAATTAGATTTTTCTAAATTAAACATCAAGATCAAATTCGAATGCCAGC
This sequence comes from Phyllomedusa bahiana, assembly GCA_025379985.1. Classification (NCBI taxonomy): domain Eukaryota; kingdom Metazoa; phylum Chordata; class Amphibia; order Anura; family Hylidae; genus Phyllomedusa; species Phyllomedusa bahiana. The sequence goes on from JAODAL010011763.1 coordinate 27,584, forward strand.
TCACACACAATTGGGTGTGATTTAACTAGCCACTGGGAGGATTTTTGAACAGAAGCTATGTCCTATACCTTAGTGTACCTATGGAGGGTGGATTGGATATAATAGTAGGTCAAAACATAAATTGATAAGTCTGCAAAAGTATGGAGAATGCCCCGAGTCTGTTATGATACACGTGAAATTGATCTTTTTTTGCTCAAATAGTCTCATAACAGAGAACTCGTTAGTTTGATAGTGAACAGTGGCCTACCTTTCCATAATAACTCTCTTACGTGCACAGATGATTTATTGGAGCATTGTGTCAGCATCTTGGATTCGGGATATATTACTCTTATTCAATTATTAATCACTCGATTAGGGGGATATATGTTATATTAAATTCATGCATATATAACAAGGAGGTTGTGCACAACGTTCATTCTTAGGACAAAAGGGCTTATGATTTTCTACCCATAGACCCGACAGCATTCTTTTACTATGCAACTGAGGGAAGTTATCTTTTTGTTTGGAGGGTTGAGAGATAGGGTTTAACGAAGAACACACGGAAGGATTCAAATTAAATGATGCCATCTAATTCCTCGCAATATACCCTACGATTTTATTCGTTCCACAATGATTCATTAGGGCTGACTAACCCCAAGCTAATTGGTTGTAGACCACATTATTCTCAGGCGTGGTTACATTTACGCACAAAAAATGTGGGGTGGATGGGGTTTTTTTAGATTTTAACTTACAGGATTTTTTTTTTTTGTGTCGTACCACCCATTCTTGCAATCTCTACCATAGAAGGTGGTCGACTATAGGATTTACGCTGCGCTAGACTGGAAGGGTTTATTTCAGTCGTCAATATAAGAAAAGTAATATATTGGGTTCTATAGATGTTAGAAATGTTTTTTAGTAATATTCCGCCACATGAAATTGGCATTCAAGCAGTTGTATATTTTTAGTCTCCCCCAAGAAGTATAAAAATTCCAGGCTCATATCAATGCCCTTTGGTCATCAGACTTACTGGATTTCGTGTTGAGACTTATATATTTATTTTGTTTCTGTTAATACGCAAGGAGCCTTCCACCAGCTCAGGGGCACCGCAATGGGGAGCTCCTGCAACCCCCGTTTATCGCGATTAATTTGTTCCTGGCTGGTGGGAGGCCACCTTGGATCCCAATCGGGCGGAGACGGATCAGCATCAGTGGCCCTCCCCCAGATTCTCTGATTTCTGGGGGAGGTAATTGGATGACATCTTTCATTCTTGGTGAAGGGTGCAGGTGTGGATTTTGAGGAGTTCGTTGCTCAAAGACTCATTATAAAAAGACAGACGATTGGTATGCTACTTCACATTTGAAAGTGCCAGAGGAATGTGTTTTCCCTTCTTGGATGGTCACTTCATTATTAAAGATCTGGAAAATGGCATACTACACTCGGATTTGTATAGGATAACCACATGCAACCAACAGCTCTTGTACATTGGGTAAGTTATCATCCACTACCACTGTAAGAGAGGAATACCGAAAGAGTCCATTACCTGGAGTTAAGAGAAAATGTCGTCTCCAGAGATGAGGAGTCTTTAGGAGACAGTCAGGTAATATTGAGAGGAAAGATTTCGTCAGTTCGAGGATATCCCTCACAGGAGTTTTGTGGATATCTCAGCCCTGAGGACATTGCTCACCAAATAAGATAGGAGATCACAACATTTATACAGGGTAAAGATTCCAGGAGGATGAAAGATAATAATATAAAGCACGTGTAATCGCAACTCTTTGACGATAGAAATCTAGAAGTTGTGAATTTCACTCACAAACGACCTATATATTGGGGCTAGTACTGAGGACTGTGATCAGGATTAGGAGGGTTAGCCTCCAGCTACCCTTTGATAACTTATCGATAGGGGTAGATCCTACTTAAAGATTTTACTATGATCCATAGTTATTATACACCCTAATACCCCCTCATGGGTATTGGAGCTTAGAAGGAAAAACGCGTAATGGGGTTTTGTTTAGTAAATGTGGGCGGAGATGAGAGCTGTGTAGCTTGCCTAGTAACAATACAATACTAAAAATAATGATCCTTCACAAGTGCATCTCGCAAAATGGAAAACAATTCGTTATCCGTTGATTTTGCCAATTGTAGGACAGAAAGAGTTTGCTACGTTCTACATGTGCACATGTCCCTGCCACTGAATTCTTATTGGGTAATATAACTAAAGAGAACATTCAAAAGGATGGGTGGCGAGAACTTTCTAGGGGCATACTTAAATAGAAGTCGAACGCCCAGTACGACTCGACAATGTTTAGGGAAACATACTCATAATGGAGAAATGGGAATCCCTGCGTTTTTTTTGATCATGGAGATGGTTGTGAGACTCACGTCTCCAAGAGAGGAGGAGAATGGGATGGGATAGACGAATTTGGTGTTTAAAGTAGGCCCAGTGGTATCTACACCGTTGGAATCAGTTTATCTCAAAGGGGCCTTATTTGAGATACTTGCAAATTGGTTGTTTTATTGATTAGACTCATCACTTGGGTCTGTTTATTCTGCTCTGTTTCGTGTCTACTCTCCACATGTGGTCCAATTGATTGACATTGCAAAGCTGTCCTTATTGTATGTTCATTATTATATCATTAATTTTTTTCATTCTAGCTTATGTAATTCATTGATTACTTATAGCGTGATAATCTATGTACAGCTTAGAAGACAATGAATTTTTGTACCGAATTTATGTTGTCCCTGAAGTAAATGCCACCATGTTATTACTCTAGAACATCCGTTAAACGGTCGGCACTTTAAGTCATATTTGGGGCTGCTTTCGCAAGCAATCGCGCACGGTCTGTCGCTGGATCAGTAGTCCCGTGCGACAAAGGTTTGACCTTAGTATGGGGTTCACTGATTCGGACTGCGGATGTATTGTGGTTTGGTTTACGCCGGTGGCGCCTGACGGATGTGACCAAGTGTGGTCCTTACTTAATGAGAGCGATGGTAATATGTTCGGCGCTGAGAGTTGGCCGGATTTTTGATTGCGCGATTTGCCGGGCATCTTTTTCCCCTGGACATGCGCAGAAAATCCAGATAACTAGTTTTTTAGAGCCGGATGCGCCTGGCTGACAAATTGGAGGTCCTCTGTATCATAGCGCCGATTGTATGTTGTTGCTCTTCGCTCTCGAAGTGAATCTGGAAATGATCTTCTTGTATTCTAGTTTCTGAACGCGTCAATCGCGTCTGTATCAACTTACGGAAACCGCTCCACTGACCTGAGTAAAGGCACGGGGGATATGCGCTCATGTTAAGTAGAAACCCCAAACTGGCAATAGTTATAATAAACAATATACACATTATTTCTGAAGAGTTTAGGGGCTTTATTGTTATACATCAAAGGGCCAATGGTAGGTATTTAAGGGAAGGCAGATGAGAATATGAATCATTTTGTATCCCTTCTATCGTGGGTTTGCCGCATACCGAGAAGGGGCTGGGTAGGATATATCCTGAGACTTTCGGATACGCTGGCAGGTTCTTAAGCTAGAAGTATCATTTTTCTATTCTCAACCCATTGCCTGGTGGATCATATCCGTCATTGATAGAATTGTTATTATGCGTTGTTTATAGAGTATTCCTTATTCCACAGCCGGAGAGGAGTTTTTTGATCCCCTGGATGAACCCATTAATTGTATGGGGGAAAGTCGTTGGATAGCTGTGATTAAAGGAATTGTATAATACTCGCCACCTACAGTGATATTATCTAGTCATTAATAAGCGGAGCCTCAGTCTCTTTATCAGGGCGTATTATCCACTGATGGATGAATATCTTGTATGCTGTATCAATTTTAGGTGTGTTTGTTCCGGGTGCGGATTTGGGGTTTAGGAAGTACAATTTTAGGATTGATCTAGTAAAAGTTATGTTTTAAACAGGGAATGATATAATTTTGCAGTGTATATTATGACAAAATTCATGCTGTTGATAAGAAATATTTGTAGTAATTTCTTTACCTGATCCTGGCTAGCCCTCCTTGACAGGGAATCAGTGTCGTCTTACTGGGTGTGTGCGCCATCCCCCGGACGTTATGAGTAAAACAGCGATGCTTTGTCCCTAGCACCTTTAGCGCTTGTACCATGCAATTGCCCCCCCCATTACTGAAGCAACACTTCTGCATTTGCCTAAGAGCTGAACACAAAAACGAACTCTGGGTCTGTGCACACACTACTCTCTTCCTTCACTCCGAACTCACGAGCACCAGAATCGCAGCTTGACGACCTTGCCATGCCTGCGAAGGCCAAGAGGAGCACCAGGCCCCCAAAAGGAGGGCTACTGGGCAACTCTATCCCAACGTAAGCACCAGAATGGAAAGTATTTCAGGAGGACACCACCGATGGGGACACTGATGCAGAAATGCAGAGACCGTGGTAGTATCTACCAAGAGGTTGAAATTGGGATGCTCACAAATGTTGAATAAGAGGGTCAGAGTCTTGAGTTACGGATTTCTGGTTTTGCTGTTGGGATTTAGTTCAGAGTGTAGGGAGGGGAAGGAGTTTGTGGAGGCCTACTAACAAAGGAAATGGATGTAGTTTTAACTCATCATGTACATGTGAGGAGAAGGGAGTTCCGTCCAGAGAGGTCACCCCAGGTTGGAGAGAGGGAGAGGATCGGGGATATAGTTTACCAGATTACAAGGTTAGACAGCTATTGAAGCAGCGGATCCGGGGGTGGGACTCAAAATTATACATGAGAGATTATATCATGGAACATTAAGGGGTTAATTCCCCTAACAAGAGCGATAGGAGGGTACTTAACGGGCAACTTTGCAGTAAACTCAAGGGGACCTGGTTTTACTTCAGGGAAACTCCACATCTGTAATGCGGAAGATGTGTATGGATAGGATGAAAAAATGTGGTGGAGAACGTTGGTGGGAGCCACAGCAATGAACACAAAAAGGAGGTGTAATGTCCTTCTCCTAAATAGATAGCACTCAAAAGTGGTGCTGTGGCTCTCCTCAAAGAATTGGTCTCAAGACGGGTGGATAGGCCTCCATGGTCACTTTGGACACACTCATCTGGGTGGTTAAGCACTATATAATGTATATGGACCTCACTAACGACTAAGGACCATAGCTTTACGTCCAAACATTGGAAGCAGCTGTCCTCACAGGATAAGGAGTCCACAAGTAATAGTTGCAGGGCATTTCAATGGGGGGTCATGATGTAATAGTGAAAATAGGAAAAAAAGGCAGACCTGAGGATGGATTTGTCTCTAGGGTGGTAGGGGAGTGATTCATATGTCAGTGGGTGATTCTGGTGACCTGGGGTTAATGGATTGCTAGGAGACTATGGAAACCCCGGAGGGAAGGGAATTCACCTGTTACTTCCGACAATCGCAGATTTCATGGTCAAGAATAGACTTCTTCTTCTTGAATGATTTAGAACGTATGGGAAAATGGGTAGACTCTAGTTATCCTAGTACTTGTAATACTCGACCCTTGCACTCTCCAATTTCGCCGCAAACTCACTGGATGACTTTCCTAAGAGGTATCTCCGATATCTATGGAGGACTGCGGGAATTCCTTCCTAATGGAGGAGGCGTTGTTTATGAGTGGTGAAAAAGATTGGTGGAGAGTTCTGTGAACAACTAATGCGGGGACCATTAGGGATAACCTTTCTTTATTTTGAACAGAAAGGCTTTCCTGAGGAGGGGAAGATTAATAGATTAATACAAGCGTATACAAAAAGCAGAACAGGGAAACAGTTTCAGATCAATGGACCTCGGCAGTGTGCGGAGGACACGCTTTCACGGCTTGTTCTAGGTTCCTTTGATAAAGAGGAGAGATAAACGCAGGTGGATACAGGCGAAGCAGGAGTTTGAGGCGTTGCAGGGAAAAATTGGACAAATAATTTACAGTGATCGGACAAACACGTAACGTCTCTTTAAATTTGGTAACACAATTCAGGGAGATTTTTAGCTCAAACTATGGCCAAAGGGTAAAGAAAGCAAATATAATTCATGGGTTCAAGGACCGCTGGGGGACAGATCTATACGCAGAGCCAACAATCTAATTAAGTACATGTGTTTAAGGAAGTACTCCTATTGAGAGGATCTATATAGGGAGGGTCACCCAGTATCAGATCAGGCCCAAAACAAGATTTTAGACAAGTTGAATTTGCCGGGCCATTTGTCGCGAGGAGGACTTGGGCTACCTTAATGCGCCATAGAGTTGTGAGGAGTGATGTTGCACGGATTAAAGGGGGTATCCCATAGTATAAAGCGCGGGCCCGTGGACGGCCATAATACTGGGGGCTTTTACAAACTTTTAGGCCAACTGATATAGAGAGAGGCATTATCCAGGTGCTTGTTTTGAGAGATTCTTAGATAAAAAGAGGGTGATGTCTTCGTCCCACACAAGCCCATATTCGGGTTGAGTACACATGGAGGGATGGTCCAGGATTGTCCAAGTCTTATATGGCCCAGATTTCATATTTATATATCAATGTCGATTAATTAAAAATATTTTCCAAATTATATGGCAAACTAGGACTAGCAGCGGTGCTGCCACAAATTTAGTGGGTCTTCAATCAATTATGGTTTCATATAAAAGGAAGCGTCGGCGGTGTGGTAAATACTCAGATTCAGTGTATGAAGCGGTTATAGGACAGATTGTGGATGGAAGAGAGACGCACAAAAATGGATTGCCCAGCTCTATTTGAAGAGCTGTGTAGGACGAGAAAAGGCGTTTGCCAATTGTGATATGGTCTGGCTTATATATGTTCATGGCCTCATCAGATAAATGAACCATTACTAAGGGAACTTTAGGGTTTACTGAAGCAATGTAACGGACTCATCCGATTGGGCAAGATTAAAGACTCCTTGCTTTCTTTCAGATCCTATTCGACTCTACAGAACAGGGATCACGGCAGGGGTGCCCGCTTGTTTACCACTATTACTCATGTAATATTGCCACGGGAACACAGATTATTACGATTATTGAGTCTCTACCGATATACTTGGAGGAATAAGATGTGGGCACAGAGAGGAGGTCAAGTTATGCTGCTTTGAAAGATAGTGGACATGATGCTTTTCTGGAATTCACCAAAGGTTCATTGGGTAAGGTAATTTGCCATTTTGAATCAGAGTGGGAACCACTTAGAGGGGATTATAAATAATCAACATAATTCTTATAGTCAGCATGCTTTTCGTTTAGGGGGACTGAAGGAGGTGTACACGAGTAAGAGAGGAGGATTCTGGTGGAGTCTCTTCCTCCGTGGGACATAATAGGGGATAAGATATGATTACGGAAGAATAGAACTCCTTATTTTTATCAATTGTATCTATAGGCCCCTTGTGTCTAGATAAAATCTAGGAGAGTGAATAGTGGGAGTGGCATTGCCATTTATCAGTATTTGTAGGGCGCAGATGATATAAAATGATATGCTTTGCACGTCTGTTGTATTCCCTTGCAAAATTTGCCAATTCTTCTGAAAACATACGGATGTAACAAGGTGTACATCGCCACATTTCGTTAAAATTATTGTGGAATTCAAGGGCCTTGGATTTCCTATAATAAAGCTTAGTTTGTCTCCACGTTGGGACGGGGTTTGAAACTCTAACCCTACATTAGAAATTGATATATTAATTTAGCGGCGTGGTGTAGTGTAGAATGCGTGAGGTCTGGCCGTACCGTGGCAATAGACTTCTCTATCCTAATCCGTTGTAACGGCATCTGCATGCCCAGAGAACCTAGTTTGCAACTCTTAATACGCAGTAGTTAGGATCTCTTCCCACCTCGCAGGGTTAAAGGAGTTGTGCGGTGCTACAGAGACACTATTGCCACATGGAAGCATGTCAGGAACGGATGTTCCACTTTGCCGGTGCATTCTCTCAAAATATGCTCCCTTATGGGAATGCCCACATTTCTCGGCAAGAGGGAATAATAAGGTATTTTCGAAGAATGGAGAAGTAAAATATAAGATCGATAGGAGACACTAATCAATGGGCAGGATAATAGTTTCTGACGGTGGCAAGAAATGATATAGAGAAATACGGTTTCTTGGTGGGACAAGTCTTCCTCAATTTGGCAAGTGAGTGGCCTTTTGTAAGTCTAAGATTTAAAAATTTCAGCGGCCAGCTCAGAGACGAAGCCAGGCATATTTGATGATCTGGTAAAGCGTTAGGATCTACGCTGTGGTTCCTTGCTCCATGATTTTAAGGAGATATGTGACACGAGTGCACTCAGCACCAATTAAGAGTCTTGCTTCGTTTCGTGGGAAAGGGAGCTGAGAGAACCCGAGATATCCAGCAAAAAATAGTGAGCGACGGTGGGGCGAAATAAATTGAAGCCATCTATTTTTAACGAAAAACTGGAGGGAAATATGATCTCTTCCGCTTTGGCTCACAAAGCCACTTACGCGTTTAATCCTTCGTTTAAGAAATGCCATTGCGCCCTATCTCAGGGATTGTACCACAAATGTATAAGCCTACTGAACGGCAGAAACGACCTGTTTATTGAGCATGTGGGCATTGCACGAAGCTAAAGTAATTATTGGGATGTAAGTTATCTTTGCTGCTTTATTGAGAGTGTGGAATGTGGAGGTGGGTGTGAAGACACACGGAGTGATCCTATAATAAGCTCCACGATTTCACATTATTTCCTTGGCAAACGCAACAGGATGGGGACGAGACTTCCAGCCTTTATAATAAAATCACATGGGGGTGCTCCACTTATTGCATGGAGGCTAAGATGGTGTATCCTAAGACATTGGTTGGAGGAAGTGTCTCCACAAAAGGCTATCATTTTGGATAGAGATTGCTATCCATAGATAAGGATTGAGGACGGAAACAATTAAGAGCTCATTTATCTGAGAGGTTCTTTATAAGTGGAAGAGTTTTATGGTTAAAACTTTTTCAGATGAAGGACGTAGGCGGCGCTGCACGGCTGATGGATCACTTTTCGACACTTCTGATTACTACCTCAGGGAAAAATTGGCGGGTCCTTGGGTCAGACTAGAGGTTTAGGGAGACGGATACATGTACCAGTGAAAGTATGGGTTGGCTAAGATAGGGAAGAAAGGTTACAGAGAGGAGGAAATTCCCGCACTGGGCATGTGATCTTATTTAGATATTCCTTGAAGAAGGAGTAGAATGGTTTCACATATTTTTAGGGTGACCAATATTTTCCATTTCGGGAGTGGCTGTGGGTGGTAGGGGAGGGGCTCGTTTCTATAGGGATGTTTAATTTTGGCTCGGTGTTATTTTTGATGGAATGGTCATATATATTAAATGGTGAAGATGGTAAAGCTGAGTTTAATTACAGAGCATTTAGTACTCGTTACATATTGAAAGTATTATATGTTATTGCCGATTGTGATTGTTTGATTCAAGGATGAACATTGATTCGCTTCTCAATAAAAAATCATCGTTTTAAAAAAAAAAAAAAAAAAAAAAGCAAAGGCAAGATGAACAATCTGAAGACAGCAATGGGGGCCCTCTTCTCACTCAACATAGCGAGAACACACTCACCGCCGATAAAGACCCAGCTGACGCATCACGCATGAATGGTGCACCTATTTGAAACAGTATCCCTACAAAGAGATCGCTGGTTTCTCGCGGCCTGGGTGGCAGGGTTAAGAGACTGCAGGTCGGGAAAGATCGGCCTCAATTGCGCCAAGACACCTCACTCAGAGTAGGCGGATAGGTCGACTCATGGGAATACAAGCCCACGGATGACAACTCGTCGTTCACCTCCCATTGGAAACGTGCTCAGAGGTGTGACCTACCAGGACCTCTTGTGGCTTAGAGTTACCTCCAAAGGGACTGGAAGACTTGGAGACAAGACAGGGGCGCACCGCAAGACAAAATACGGGTGTGGGGCGTGCCGAGCCTGAATGGGGGATTGAGGGAATCTCAGGTTGTCCTCGAAGCATATTCTTTAATAACTGTTGGGACAGATCCGCCTTCATACTCCCATTAAAGTCTTGTTCGCCCTACATTGAGCCCTTGATCCAAAGATCAACGTGGTCCTAACACTCACACAAGGGAATAATCAATGCTGGTGCATGACATTATGAGTGAAAGAGAAGATCATGACGCGGATTCGAATGGCGACAAAAACAAATTGATTCGCAGGAGGCGCCAGTTCAGCTACACTTACCCAGATGTGTCAGAGGATTCTCGCTGCATAAGAAGACGAATCTTCGCCCATTGCTTGACCTCCTGAAGGACTCAAGGCAGTCGCCTTTTGATGGGGATTTAACCCGTCTCGCTCCCTTTTTGCCTGCTCTAAAAAGAGTGAGCCCAATATCCAGCACAAATACTCTCTGGACTCTGCTGATGAGGGACCTACTCCGCTGCCCTTTTTGCTCCGCTTTGGGTATCAAGCTCCAGAAATTCGCAGACATGGGACATTGCGGCTCCCCAGAACATCTCACTTTTACAGTTCTGGAGACAGACAACATGTAAGTCAAGAGGAGTCGTCGCCAGCCCAGAGACTCTTTTGGCGATTCCACTTGCCCTCGCCTACCACGCACCTCACCTAAGGATTCATGACAGATCGATCGGAATGTTCCTATTATCAAGTTTAGAATCTGTGGTGGATAAAAGGATGCAGTTGAAAAGATAGACTGGCTCCCTTTCCAGCCTGTTTTTCTTTTTCCCCTCTATCTGGCCTCCCCTCTTTTCCCCTTCCTCCCTTTTTTTTTTGTTTTCTCTTTCCTCCCACCCATTGACTAACCAGCCATGTCAAAAACCTACTGTGAGGCGCACGGCTGTCCTTTTTTCCACTCATTTGGAATACCACTGGCCTAAGGTTATCGCTTGCAAGAAACTTATCATAACATCTACCCCCACTGTTACCACTTTGTGGTCTAAATTTTATATATCCGCCAATAACTTGCTGCCGGGACTCTGCAATGTTAGAAGGTAGCTTTGTCTGCAGACACTCTACGGTAGCGAATCCACGAGTCAACTCCCTAACCTTTTGGTGATAAGTTTTGGTATTTTGAATCCTCAGGATCTGCTCCTGAGTTCCGACTATCATTATCAGTGTGGTGTTTGTAGATCCACTTACATTCCTACTCTTGTTTTGTGGAGAGGAGTAGATACATTTTTTGGTGGCGCTTTTCCACTTCATTCTATCCGTCTCTAATTGTGACCTAGACCTTGTAGGTAACAATCTCAGTTGTGAATGTTTTTTTCATTTTTTCTTATATGTTATAGTCTATCGTCACAGGTTCATTGATGTCATCGGTGTTCTCTGTCCCACTACCTCCTGTTCCTGTCCTAACTGAGAGATCTACACACTTCCCTGTGGGCTCCACTGATCGGGCGACGTCTTCGCTCGGCTGGCTTGGGTGAGTGGATATTAGCTTCTTTTCCCACATGATTCTGACCATAATGGCTGAAATTTATTCACTAAGGGCGACATGTGATTGTTTGTCGCCGGGTCTGGGGCTCCACCTCTTTCCGCCAGTGTTTCCGATGTAGTCGCGCCTGATTATGTCAGGGCGGCCGGGGCGCACTGATACATTCCTATGTACATAGTCCGCCGAGCCTCACCTGTGGTGTCTGGCGCAGTGCGGGATTGGGCGCACAGTGCACAGGCGTGCGCTACTAAGATTCGCCCTTTACCGTCACGTGGTGGTGTGCTCTCGTATCATGCGGGCAAATGTTCCCTGCGCATCGACTAGTGTGTGTGGGGCATACACAGTTGCAAAGGGAACATGGGAGCTGTGGTGGACTTAGGCGCCGTGCAGGGACACTGCGGCCGAACATAATAACAGTTCCAATGCGTGACTGGCTGTGGAACTGACTGCGAGAAATCATTCCAGATGAAGTAATGGTATGAATCTATGAAAATCAGCTGGTAAGAAAGGCCCCAGTTTCAACATTTGCAGGGAAAAGAGCTGTAAACTGAAAATATAAATACAATACATTAAAACAAAACTCAATTTCCATTATCCTTATTCATGAATTAGGATATTGGAATGCCGTGGAAATACGTGTAAGTTCTCATATCTTAGAATGCAGTATTATGATTGGTGGCATTTAAATACCGGCCTTATCTGTTTAGGTGAGACTAGTGATCCTTTAAAACGATGGGGAAGTTATTGACCATCAGAATCATCGGCCGGGGATTTGTCAAAGAAATACTGTAAAAATGCTGAATTAAAGAGCTGATTGGTTAAAGCTACCTACGGGGGATCTTGGCATAGCTCAGCCTATCAGTAATAGGGAGCGGTCAGAGACCCATTCTAGGGACTATGGAGAGTAGTTTAGTAGGGACCAATCAGAAATCCAACTCGGCGGGACAGTTCAATATATTTGTAAATATGATGAAATAGGTGATTGGCTCCCCCTAGCTATGCGGGGGGCCCTTCGTGGGCGGCTAGCTCAGCATCAGAATAGGAGCGAAACCGAGACCCATAAAACTTATGGAGATTATTGACCAATCAGGAATAGGAGGCGACCAAAGATCCCTTCTAGTCTATGGAGAAGTTTAGACCAATCAGGAATCCACGGCGGGTGATAATTCAAATGTACAGTAAAATGACAGAAAAGAGCTGATTGCTGACGGCTAGCGGTAGCTTGCTATCTCAGCCAATCAGAGCGCAGAGCTACTTCCTATTATATGTCTATTGGAGAGATGGAGCTCTGAATCTCGTCGCTCAGCGCCGTCATGCAAGCAATGAAGTATTAATAATAAAATGATTTTTATTGAATGTAAAACATTTATCAGATAAAGAGCCGCAACCCCTTCTTTACCAATAAAGCAGTTAAAAACCCGAACAAGCGTTTTGGTCGCCGAGACGGCGCACATAGGATTGCCATAGAGAGAATTTGCCGGGAATACTGTAATTCAAAATTGTTTAAGTTATTATCATCTGGGCGCATAAACCAGCCAATCGAGAATAGGGGGTGGGGGTACGAGACAATGTCCCAATTATAACTTATGGAGGAAGAATTGCACATTCAGCAATTAGGGAGCCGACAATGTCCCGATTATATCCTTATGAGGAGATAAATATTGATCCATCATATTCAAGGCGGGACAGTTCAAAAATACAGTAAAGAATGCAGAAAACTAGCTGATTGGTTGAAAGTGGCGGGGGGCATCGATCACAGCTTTTAGCCAATCCAGAGCGCGAGCTACTTTCTCATAGTAGTTCTATGGGGAAAGAATTTGCTGTGCGCGTTGTTATTGGCATAAGTTTAAAGACGGAGGGGGCGTGTGTCGCACGTTTTTTTGGACCAATGGGAGAGCGGCGACGTTAATATGGGTTTTATAATGCAATCTTGAAATAATCACTGCTACATGGCCTGAAATCAATAAATTATAACTCACTACAAGGAAGTATGTACCGATGTGTATATTTATAACGATAATTAAACTCATGGGGGTAACGAAGAAATAAAAAATATTAAATCAATTAAAATCATGTTTATTTTCTTTATTTGTTATAGCCAAGGATCATTTTGTATGGGTATGCAACTACGAAAAGAATAGAAAATAAACATGATTTTATTGATTTAATTTTTTTTTTGTTACCCCCAGATTATCATGTCAGTTTATATACAGACTTCGGTTATCAAAATTCTGTAGTTGTTATGATTTGATTTCTAGGCCACATGTGCTACAGTTTTATTTCACGTCTTGCATTAGAAAAGCCCATAGGAGCGTCGCATCACAGCGCTTCACCATTGGGTTCCATAAAGTACGGCGCCTCCTTTTAACTTCAGCCTTATCCCCACAGACTCTCTATGAGAATGTAGCTCGCAGCTATGATTGGCTATAGCTGGACAGAGGCTCCCGGCGCTTCAGAACCATCAGCTCGTTTCTGGCATGTTTGTACTGTATTTTGAACTGTGCCCGGCCTTTGAATTTGAATTGCGTCTATTTTTCGCCCATAGGATATAATGGGACATTGTCGCTCATATTCTGGTGGTCAATTCTCCTCCAGTAGGTAGATATAATGGGACATTGAGCGCTCCTATTCTGATTGGCCTGGTTTATTGCGGACCAAAGAGAATAGCTTAAAGCAATTTGATAGCATTACTGTATTTCCCGGCATAATTGTGCTCTGACATAGCGTGCAAATCCACTATGTAGCGCCAGGTCTCGGCTGACAACGCCCGTTGTTCGGCTGTTTTTTAACTGCTTTATTTGTATAAGAAGAATGGTTTCGGGCTCTTTATCTGATAATGTTTTACATTTTAACTAAAAATTCATTTTTTTTACCTTAATTACTCTTCTAGCCGCATGGGCGCTGAGCGCCGAGATTCTAGAGACGCGCCCAGACGTCTACACTATAGACTTTAATGGGAGAAAGTAGATCGCGCTATGATTGGCTGGGTGGAAGCAAAGCCAACCCCGCTAGACTTCAGCCAAATCAGCTCATTTCTGTCTTCTTTTTCTGTATTTTTGTATTTGCCCGTCAGTGGATTCTGTATTAGGTCTAAACTTCACGCCTCATAGTTTTAATGGTTGTCTCTGTCGACTTCCTATTATGATTGGCTGGTTTATGACCGACCAATGAGGAATAGGTTTCAGATAATTTGAAAGTTACTGTTAAATTTTTTTTTTCCCGGGGGCAATTTACGCAATATCATAATATTCACTTGATATTGCGCCGTTCTAGAGTTTAGCGAAAGTGATTTTTTTAAATTATTGTTTATTTTGTACGTTCAGCTCTGTTTCTGATCACTGTTTTTTAGCACTTGATAATGGCGATATTTTGTCGGTAGGGATCAATACTCATGCTTGCAACGGAGAGAGAAAGCGCCGTGATTTGTTGTAGCGTATCTCTCTATGTTTCCTCGCTTGTTCCGATCCTGACTGTCCACTGTACGCCTCTTGCACGGGTAGCATATTAGACCCATGAAAAAAAAACCAGGTGCTGACTGTCGGAGATGCCCGTGAGCGCAGCTGCACTGAAGTCCTCACTTTGCCGCGAATCGCATCGTTCATTACCTCGGATTGTTTGTTTAATCACGAGCGCGCCAAGTCACTCCGTCCCAGGATACGCCTTACCACTGCGGCCAACACCGGCCTGGGGCCCCCCATTGCCCCGCTCCCCTTCATGCAGAGGGCGCAGCTGAAAGTGTGCGATACAGCTTGCGCCCCGAACTCTGCAATCCTCTTGCGTCCCGACAGCGGGTTTACGGGCTGGAGACAAGGAGCGCAGTTATACGCCATAAAAACTGGCGTTTAAAAGCCCAATCATACATGTTTCGCCCTAAGCTGTTAAGGGCCACTAAAGTTCCACTGTGAAAAGGAGATGTGCTTTTGACATGACACTACAAGCGAGTAAATAGCACACTATACGTATTTTATATGAAACCACATTTTTAACCAAAGGAGAGTAACTTACAATTTGGTAATTAAATCCATCTTTAAAACGAGAGCCGTTCAGCCTCGCCATGATAGGGAAAAAAAAAAAGGTTGAGGGACATGAGTATCTCTGCTCATCTTGTCACAAGCCTCCATTTCAAGTGCTAGACTCAGTTTTGGACCCCAGGGCACGCTTAGGTCATATTAAGAGGGTTGTATGAGGGGACGCAACTGACAACCTCTGCTAAGCATTTACGCTACCGTCGATACTACCTCAGACAGATAAGATTTCTGAGGAAGATTTTGAATGCAACATTTGGCCAATTTTTTCCTCACACGGTTCACTCTTGTTGGTGGCAGGACTTCAACATGTTCTGCTCTTGAGAGGAGGACAAAGATGCTCCTGCTGGGAAGAACTCCTTGCAATCCCTCTTTCGCAACTCTAGAAGGGTATCACGTAAATGTAGTTGTATAGTTCGATATAGTATGAACCTTATGGCGTATAGTCGCATCCGACTGTGCTGACATATACTTTCTATTCTCCCCCAAATGGTCCCCAGACTCTCTTTCTCGCATTACTTTTACGTTGTCTCGGAACATTCCTGTACTGCGTCAGTTGGGCATGGTCGAGAATGTTAACCACTATAACTTGGTCAGACCATGCTTCACTGACGCTCTCTCTGAACTTAGGGGAAGCCCGCATTAAAAAATGCCACTGGCGCCTCAATGAATCCCTTTTGAAACATCCCCAACATAGGGAGGAATTGCGCCAGGCCACGTGGTAGCGCACTTACGTCAATTGTGAACGCTTTGGCTCAGTGCCCACACCGGTACGCTCCTGGGACACTATAGGCACTTATGCGCGGTAATCCGAGAGGCACATGTATTGCCTTGGGCTCCGCATCAAGAAAACGCACCAAATGCCAGATGTCATTGCTTCAGGCGCGGCTTAAAACTCTTGAGGCCTCCTTGGCGGTCGACATCGGGGACTAGGATTGACTCTCGCGGTGGTTGTGGAGCTGCCGTTCTTTGATGAGGAGCCTGGAAATTTCTAGAGAACTCTAAAAAAACTGCTGACCTTTAGATAAAACAAAGATACTATTTACGTGCTATAAAGGCGCATTACCGTATGCTCGCCAGTTGCTCCGAGAGGAGTCTTCAGCAAAAGAAACCATTATTCTGCTGAGTAAATTGATCAAGGTACAGTTGTATATGATCCCTAAGAGATCGACACAGATCTTCTACTCGTATTTACACCGGGCTCTACAAACCTCCAACCTGGGACGCTCCTTAATAATTGCTAGCACATAAACCTCCAGACAGCCTGCAGGAATTTTTGACATCTGCTAATCTCCCCTACCTCATGAGTCAAGTTCTGCACTCTCTCAACTCCGATTACTCGGTGGAGGAGATTAGGGAGACCCTACAAAACTCTACACTCCAAGAAATCCCCGGGGCCAATGACGGGTTCACATACTATACTTCTCACAGACCTCTTCTATCCCCAACTTGAGACCACCTAGCTCGGTTTATTTAACTACATATTTTGGAGGGTGAACTGATCCCTCCTCATGCTTCGCACTCCTTCATATTCCCTCAAACATAATCAGAGACTCAATTATGAGCGCTCTAACTATCGCCTCGATGCCTGTCCTCAATGCTGACGATAAATAAATACTTGCTAATTCTGGCCAATGCTTGTTGTGACTATTTACCCGATGAGTTGATCAACTCGCAAAGATCAGGTGGATTGTTGCGGGGAGGCAAGGTAGCAAGATAACAAGAAGAAGGCAATAGATCTGGTCGAAGTTAGTGCACAGGAGACGGAGCCGGCCTTATTAATCCAGCCTAGATCGCAAGAGAAGAAAAGGCGCTTGAGATCGCACCTGAAATGGAAAATTTATGGCTGAATGTGGTGAAATAGTGTTTGGATTTCACGGGGCCCATTTGCGCAAAGCTGCTCAGTCACTGTATCCTGCCCATCTGCAAGCTTTCCACCTACAAAGCAAATGTTGATTCCCCCTGATCAAAACTTGTAAAAAGGCACGAGTACTAGGGTTGCCACCTGTCCTCCGCTAGATCTTTGTTTCCTATTGTATTGATCCATTGGCAAGCTGACATTCAAAACGACCCGTAACATCACAGGTATTCCGAGAGAGAAACTCAGTGAAGGGGGCGATCTTCATGTAAAAGTCTCCTTATACGCAGTTGAGTTACTTTCTGACTTAACCAACCTTGCCACACTACTATCCCTAATCACTGGCAACCTATCATGGAAACATTTGAACCATTTTCGGTCTTCCTCTTCATGGCTTTTAAAGCTCCAATTAATCTTCGTTAAAATAGAGGCGCTTCTCTTTAAATATCCCCGCACATGACTCAGTTGGATTTGTACAGCATGAACATTCGCTTCAATGGTGGCAGATGGTCACTTTAAATATTGGGGATAACCTTGAACGTCGACATCGACTCCGCTGTCTCACAAAAATAAGTTACC
This sequence comes from Phyllomedusa bahiana, assembly GCA_025379985.1. Classification (NCBI taxonomy): domain Eukaryota; kingdom Metazoa; phylum Chordata; class Amphibia; order Anura; family Hylidae; genus Phyllomedusa; species Phyllomedusa bahiana. The sequence continues at coordinate 45,377 of JAODAL010011763.1, forward strand.
CTGTTGCTACAAGTTACGTAGAGGTTATGTTTTATAAGCAATGGGCATACCTGCCAATTTCATTCTAGGCAGAATTAGCTGACGTATTATAACATGATGGCTCTCCCAAAACTGATGTATCGGTTTGAGACACTGCCGATAACTCCAATCCCCAATAGAGATGACCTGAAACACTATGCACGGCCGCCTTCTATGCGGTTTATTTGGGCCCAGGCAGGCTCCGAATCCTCAAAATCAGTTTTGTTGGCTCCCAGGACACGAGGGGGAACTTCTCTGCTCGCCGACATACAAAAATACTATTGGGCGCCAGTATACGACGAATCCCAGCCTGGTCATCTTTATCTCGACGATACTCAGGTGGAGCAGAGTGGAGAAAACTGTGGGTGGCACCGAACCCTATACAATTCGCTCCTATGGTCTACAAACACACAACATGAATGTTCCAAGGGGCCCCTTGTTTGGGCCCAATGGCTTAACGTGGAACGGTGTGGAAATTTTGTGACATCAAGAAATTTTAACCTCACTTCGCGGACATCACCCCTTATGACGATCGTTATTTCTCTCTGCGCCTAATGATCCTGACAGCCTTACGCTTCGCCACACATGAAACATGGTTTGACAGGCAATTATTTCGCTTGCAGTACATTGTAGACACATAGGACCCAGCGATTTTACCCTTTGAGGTAATGAGGGAGGTTAAAACTACCATCACTCAATGTCTCATTTACTCTTCCTACTGTTTACGACATTCCTGAATAGACTCTGTCCTCTACGTCGGTTCTCTGATTCCCACCAGCTTTGAAATGAATATGACGAGCATGTTCTTCACAGAACGGTATGATAACTCTCGATATACCAAAATTTTGACGTCACCGGACCTTACCCAAGTTACCACACATCGTCCATACAGTGAGATTATGGAGAAGAATATTTAGTGACGCCCATCCTCACTGAGACACACTGGAATACTATATGGTCCCAAGCGGCCAGTTCTTCTCTTGTGTCTCTAACAAGGAAAATCATATATACTGCTGAATGAGTGGTATCATTTCCCCTACACTCCTGCATAATTTTTATCCTAATGTCTCTGACTATATGTTGGATAGATGTGGGGTGACTCAGACGGATACCTTGAATCATAATATTTTGGGAAGTTCTCACTTAAATAAATCCCTATGTGCTTGGAGAACATGCTCAATAGACTAGATTGTCGCAACAGTGTTGTGGGAATATACCAGTCCCTATGTCGGAACCCTCACAGGACCTTAGTTTACTGACTATATTCCGTTGGCATACGAACGTACCTCAGTTCTCGTCCATACTGCTAATCTAGTAACAGCAGCCAATTGTTCATAAGTAAGCAATGAAGGGTAGGACCCCCCCTCATGAAGGATCCAAATGATAGAAGGCGCGGTGATCGTATATATTTCGCTGAGATGTGGAATACCTCAACGGACCTCCTAGTTGATATAGATACGTGGAAACCGTGGGGGACTACTATGCAATCTCACATCTATTGCACTCACTGGTTCATGATCAGACACGTCTCCTCTCTCCACAACTGTAACTCATAGTACCCTTGTCTGAACCCCCTTTGTAATCTGTACTAGTCTTGTTTCATGTGTTTTAATGTCTTTTTTTGATGATTGTTTTATTCACACGAGTATACAATTGATGCACTTACGACAAAGATGTTGGAAAGTTCATGTTCGTCTAAATGCTGCGTTTTGTATCACTGTCTCTACGGCAGAATGTGACTACCTTGGCTTGTTTGGCACTTACTTTTTCTCTGTAAATTCTGTACATATAAATCAAACCTCCGGAGAACAGGAGACGTTTATCTGGATACAGCGGTATGTGGACCTTCTGTTATATATTTGTGTTTTATTCTTTGATTGAAAATCAATAAATACACAGTTTAAAAAAAAAAAGAAATCATTGTCCCCTAAATATTCCTCCAGTATCCTCAGAAAGAAGAGACTCCGCATACGAGTTCAATCGGATTGCAGATGGAGTTACATAAGAGAAAAGAGAAAAATAAACAGGTTTTAGTTCCAGATCACTACAGTCACTCGTCAGTAACCTTCATATTGGTTCTTTTCACAATTTTCGCATACTTTTGACACTGCAAACATAAACACTTTAAACACTACATATACTGCTAGTAAAAGAAGAAGAATTTGTTCCACATCCTCTTATACTTAGTATCATTAGCGGCTAAAGAGTTAAAACACTTGTCCCATCCCATTATTTCTTTCATTGTTACTGGGATAGCTAAGTATACTGGCATGCTGGCAGCAGTGAGAGGAGAGTGAGTGCATATATAGCATTTAGTAACGTCTAAGGTATCTGCTAATGCTCTGTGATGTGTAATTAGCTTATTTTTATCTGTTTTGTCATTATTCAGCCTATTCCACCCCTTCACTACGGGGATAAATAACCAAAGACACCCCATGGCATCCTTTACTCTTTTTGTCTTAAAACCTTCTTACAATGACTGGCGTGTATCCAGTTGGGTTTTCCTTCCAGTTTTACCGAAGTACTAGTAGTTAGTAACACTTGGAAGGGACCTTCAAATCATGTACTCAAAGCTCCTCTGACATTTTCCCTTTAGCATTACATAGCCCCCTGGTTGCAGATCATGTTACCCTGTCTGCACCCGGGGTCTGGAATGGAAGAAAATACAGAGTTTATGCACCTTATTCAAATATTTTTGCAAGGCCTGCACATATGAAGTCAGTGAATCACATTGCACTTTTGAATAAAATGGGTACCTCGGTCTGATTCAATTACTTCAGGAAGGCCATATCCATAAAAGACTTCGGTCATTAGTTTTTTTTTTTGTTTTTTTTTTGTAGTGGCCTTTGCTGTGGCTTTAGCCATGGGGTAGGCTTCTGGCCATCCTGAGAACACGTCTATGCAGTCTAATGCATATTTCATAGGCCCCCAACCTTTGGAACCTTTTAGGTAGTCTTTCTGCACTCACTGAAAAGGATACAATGGTTTTGGGGTAAGCTTAAACGGGTCTTAACCACCTGTCCAGGGTTTTATTTTCAAGAAAAGTCTGGCAAGGGGAGCATACCTTTGTGGCCATAGTGGAAGAAAAACAGGGGCTATCCACTGTTTGTTGACTAATTCTATCATGGCATTTTCTTAAATGAGTGGGCAAAGGGGGCTAAGGCGGCCATCCATGGGGAAAACCCAAACGGGGGGGAGGCAGAGCCTCATCCCATCCCCCCATAGCCCACCGCTTTGGCTGGCACCCTGCTTCACCCAGAGGTTCCTCTCTTCCCTTGAAGCCTGATTCTGGAATGTCTTCAGAGCCTCTGTTGTTGATTCAGGGCACTGTTTCCTTGTGCAAGGGCTATTGTCCCTGTCTGGCTGCCTCTTTAGCTGCCTGATCTGTCCTCTCATTCCCAGGTGTGCCTGCTGCTGTGAGAAAATTCTTGGCCTTCCAGATGGGACCCAAATCATGTGCCACCCCAAATGCATAGGCGAGGTCTGTGTAAATATTCCATTCCTTACCATCTGCCCTTGCAAAAGTGAGTGCAGTGAGTTCAACTTCCTGGCTACGACGTGAGGTGGCAATCGGCCTACCTTGACTGTCTCATGTGGGGTCACAATAGCATACCCTGTACAGAATTTGCCATTCTCTCCCATACTCTGTAGTGGATGATCCACAGCTGAATCAAGACCTGCTGTCTCCTGCTCTATTAGTTGGATGCAGTCATGATCAGTGGAGATGACAAATACCTCACCCTTATTCCCCCTGTTGAATCCTGCTCCTCAATTGGGAGAAGACTAGGTGGATTCAACCCAGTGCAACGAAAATAGGTAATATTGGAGGCATCAAGAGGGAACACTGTAATCACAATTGTCTGGCCATAGAAATATGTGTTTTGGTTGGACCTGGTTCAAAATACCAGACATATCATGTGGAGTGTATATGTCCAAGGGGTTGTCTAACACTATTTCAGAACATTTATCCACCAACACCGCAACAGCCATTACGGCACGAACGCAAGACAGAGCTCCTTGCGCTACTGTATCAAGTTTGGCGGAATAGTATGCTACCGGCCTATTCCTGAGTCCATGCTTCTGCGTGAGAACTCCTGTATTATGGCCTAACCTTTCAGTGAGGTAAAGGTTAAATGGTAGTTCATAATTAGGAAGGCCTAATTAGATTAGGGTTTTCTAAAATGGTGGCTTACATTGCCTTCTTGGGTGCCTTGGCTTCCTTTAAGTCAGTCTCAATACCCGTCGCTAAATGTAGAAGTCGGGTACGGTCAAGCCAAGTACGCCAATCAGGGACCGCTGTCTTCAGTTAATTTGTATGTCAGTCCGTAGGCCGTCCATGAATGCCCTACAAAACATTCTCTAGGGTCCCATTTGTGTCATGTCAAAATTCTCATCAGCCTAATGGTCTTCCATTTGAAGGAAGAAAGCTTGTACACTTTCTGTGGGTCCCTGGTGGGTTACTCCTGTACTCTCACGTTCGTCCTGTTGTCCCTGACTCCAGATCATGAGGTGTTGCATAAAGGTAACCCCTGATTCCTCAGATCTGGGACCATCTCCCCCTGCTGACATATAAGGCTGTAACGCACTTGTCATAATACGGTACATCCCTGGAGTCATTTTAGTTCTGCAGAGTCCATCTAAGTCAAGCAATTGTTTCATAGTTTGTAAGGCCGAAAAAAGACGAGACGTCCATCCAGTTCAGCCTGTTGTGCTAAGGTGTTGATCCAGAGGAAGGCAAAAAAAAACAATGAGGTAGAAGCCAATTGTCCTCATTTTAGGGAAAAATTCCTTCCCGATTCCAATCTGGCAATTGGAAAAAATCCCTGTATCAATGACCCCTCTCCAGAATCCTAGACACTATAACTTGTTATATTATTACGCTCCAGAAATGCATCCAAACTCTTTTTGAACTCTGTTAGTGAATTCACCATGACAAGTCCCTCTGGCAGAGAGTTCCAGAGTCTCACTGCTCTTACAGTAAAGAATCCCTTTCTATGTTTATGTAGAAACTTTCTTTCCTCAAGACGTAGAGGATGCCCCCTTGTTCTAGATACAGCCCTGGGTATAAATAAATCTTGGGAGAGATCTCTGTATTGACCTTTGATGTATTTAAACATATTATTATGTCCCCCCGAAGCCGTCTTTTCTCTAAACAAAAAAACCCCAAAATCTTGCTAATCTTTCTGGGTTTTTGTAGTCCACCCCAGCCCTTTTAAATATTTTTTCACCCGCCTTTGTACCTGTTCAAGCTCTACAAGTCTTTCCTGTGCACTGGTGCCCAAAACTGTACACAATATTCCATGTTTTGGTTCTAACCAGTGACTTGTAAAAATGGGAGAATAATTTTCTCATCATTGCCCTCAATCCCCCTTTTTTAATGCACCCCATGATCCAATTTGCCTTGGCAGCTGCGTCTGACATTGGCTGCTACAATTAAGTTTACTGTCCACCAGGATTCCCAAGTCCTTCTCCCATGTCACTTTTAAACCCAGCCCTTTTTCCATTTAACATGTATCATGTAATGGATTTTTCCTCCCCATGTGCAAACCTTGCATTTATTGTGTTTAAAACTCATCTGCCATTTCCTGCCCAGGCCTCCAGCTTATCCAGATCCCTTTGTAATAACACTTATCCTCTATTGGTGTTGATTACTTTAAAAAAGCTTAGTATCGCTGCAGAGATCGATATTCTACTGGCAATCCATGTGTAAGATCGTTAATGAAAATGTTGAAGAGGATAGGGCCCAATACTGACCCTTTTGTTACCCCACAAAGTAACAGCAATCCAGTCGATATGTACCGTTAATTACTCCCCTTTTGGGTTTTCTATCAGTGAGCCAGTTGGCTTAACCACTTGCAGACGTTTTCCCCCAGTCCAAGCATTCTCATTTTATTTACCAACTTTTTATGTGGCACCGTATCAAATGCTTTAGAAAACTCTAGATATATGACATCCCAGTGCCTCACCCCGATCCGTCAAACACTGACTTCCTCATAGAAGCTGATGAATTAGTCTGACAGGACCCATTCTTCAAAAAAACCCATGCTGGAACGGCGTTATACATTTATTTTCAGTGAGATACTCCAGGATAGCATCTCTGAGAAAACCTTCATACATTTTACCTACAACAGAGTCAAACTTACCGGCCTATAGTTTTCCAGGATCACTTTTTTGACCCCTTTTGAATATGGCACCACATTTGCTAGCCCAATCCTTTGGGACATACCCCGGGTTTTTAGGGACATCCATAAATTTTAAGCATAGGGGCCTAGCTATGACATCACTTAACGCCCTTAGGACACGTGTGTGTATGCCATCTGGACCTTTGGGGGTTTGTCTATTTTTTAAACTTCTTAAGACGGAGCGCACTTCTTCCTGGGGTTTGACAAGAAACTTTTAAGTTGGAGTTTACCTCATCCCTTTGTTCAACAGGAAGCTCATCCTCCTCGGTAAATACAGTGGAGAAAAAAGTGTTTAATAGGTTTGCTTTTTTCTCAATCGCCCCCTACTCGTCTCCTCCCTCAGTATTTTCAAAGGGCCAACATTTACTGTCTTAATCTTATACTATTTAAATAGTTAAAAAAATAATTTTGGGTTAGGTGTTACTTCTATAGCGACACGTCTTTCCGTCTCCAGCTTTGCTTATTCCTTATCTTAATTTTACACACATAATTTTTTTCCCATAGCTGCTTAGTGCCTCGTCCACTACCATCCTGTTTTAGTAGGTGAAACGCTTTATTTTCTGTTTTTTATTTTCCTCTATTACATACCCTTTTGATCCCAATGTGTTTTTCCTGTTTCTAAATATTTTATTACCAAAAGGTAAGTAACTCTCACAGTGGTAGCCTAGGAAAATATTTAAAAATATCATATATTTTTTGTTCTCATATTAAAACACATTGTCCAGTCAAGTACGGTTTAGGGCCCCCCGAAGCAGAATAAAATTAGCCTTCCCTAAAATATCAGTGTTTTTGTGGCTCCTTGACAAAAACTCTATTTAAGTTTAACGAAATTTATTATATAATGGTCACTATTTTCCTAGGTGCCCCTCAACCTGAACCTTTTGTTACTACTCTGCATGTTTCTTAAAAATTTTTTTTAAAAAATTTTTTTATATTTAGATTCTAGAATGCCTTTCCTCTAGTCGGTTTCTTGCACCAATTGCAAAGGTAATTATTAGTGTTGAGAGCGATTAATATCGACAAGTTGAAATCGGCAAGGTTTTTTTATGTGAAATCGAATTTTTTTAGATCAAGGCGATAAATCAGGCTAAAAACTGTGCATCATCCTATTTAAGATCGCACCATTTATCGGCGCTTCCTGTAATTTTGGCGGCCAGCAAATCAGATTACAGATAAGCAGGGTGAGATGTGTGTGCGTCGTCATGACTGTGATGTGGAATGTGTGCCGATTGCTGGAAAAATCACATGACCCTCGTTTACATAGAACGCTATTCCTGTTCAGCCTCAGTGTATTCTCAGCGACTCCTAGGAGTAGACCGTGCGCACTGACCTGTGGCCAAACAGCTTCAGCGAATATATTCTATTCTGCACATAGAAACCACTACTATAAGCTGAATCCATACAATTTAGTAGAATAGTAGATTGGAAGATTTTATGTAGTTAGGAAGAGAATTTTAAAGTTGCATCTACCGCTGTAAAGTCACGGGGGGTAGCGGGGGAGTGGGGGGCCCCGCGTTGCGAACACACCAGACAAAGTCTATAAAGAACACAGGATAAAGTTCACCAAGACTTAGTGTAAGACATTGCACTGCAATATCTATATTAATACAGTTTGCTAATGTAAATATTTCCTGTGGTTATTGTGCAGCCTGAACTTATATTAGGATACACATCAATTTCTAGTAACTGCAGGTCTCTGTGTTAGGAGCAAAAACCTCCACATTTTTATTATCCTGTATACATTTCAGATAAGTTTTCATTTTCAATATTACCCATTCCACCTTTGTTCATATATCCACCTTGCCACTTAAATCTGAAAACAGCAAATTAATAGTCACCAACAGTTGAATTTAAAGGTGCAAAAAAATACATTTTATTATCCGTAATGACTTCAGATACGTGTTTTTTGACTTTGGCGGCACTACAGCTTTTGATCATTACGCAGCTTGCACGTAAAACTTAAAACAGCAATTTTTATAAGTCCACCACAAGTGTGAATTGAAAGGTCAAAAAATAGCCGTGTATTATACGAAAACAAAAACAGATACGTGTTTTTATTAATTTGGGCGCACTACAGCTTTGTTCATTGACGCAGCTTGCACGTAACTGAACACAGCAATTTTAATAGTACCCACCCACATGTGAATTTAAATTGTGCAAAAAATACATTGTATTATAACGAAAACATAACAGATACGGTGTTTTTGCACTTTTGCCCGTTCCAGATTTGTGTATAGACACCTTGCAGTTTACATTTGAATCCAGCAATTTTTGTTGATTAGAGGGATTTGAGAAGTATCTGTGATTTGCCGTCTATTAATAATAGACTTTCCAAAACTAATCCATAACTTCTCAAATTTGTATATTTATGAACAGGGAGCGAAATGCAGTGTGGTAACGAGCAAAGAAGGGGGGTAGCACATGGAAGGTAGAGGTAACGAGAGAAGTGCTCTTATCCAGTGCTGCGACAACACTCATGCCAGCGGTTCGTCAGTTTGCAGGTCCCGCATGCCTGTCCATCGCTGGGTCAGGGCTCCTGTGAATGCTCAGTAACGAACAGCGTCGCCAATCGTCCAGCAGATGTTAATGCACACCTGCAGCCCTCAGTCTTACCTCCTCGATCCTCCCAGCTCACGGCAAAATGTCGTCATCAGCATCATCAGCATGCCCGTCCAACAAGAAGCAGCCCCAAATGTCAACGTCGTGTACCCACCACTGTGGAATAATGCCATTGTCTGAAAGACCTTTTGATGACATATAGCCGTTTGGGGTCAAGAAGGCAATGTAAAAGAATCAAGAGGATGATTTAGGTCAGCACTGACGCCCAGTTACTGATGCATCAGAGGAGGAGAAGGAAGCCGGTCAATCGTCAAAAAACCGGGCCGGTCTGGGTCAGCGCCTTGCAGGCCTCTTACTTTTAGCCCGCAGCATCTGGATGCAGAAAGTCAGGACGACCAAGTCACCGTGTTATAAAAATATGAGACAATTTGCGGATCCACGTGGTCTTTCCCCAGAATTTGCTGCGACCCTTTCATCAGTGGACGGGGAGAAAGACGAGGGGTAGGTCAATACGGGTCCCCCCACAAAAAGGGAGAGGGGGTCGCAGAAGCCCCGCTGAATGATTCCGCCAGCCAGGCACCCAAAACCCCCGCCCTGCTTATCGCCTCAAAAAGGCCAGACCTTAAAGCGGGCCTTTTTTTTTAGAAAGCCTCGTTTTCCCCCTGCATATGCCCCCCTTTGCCGTAAACGCATAATAGGGGCAAGAACCTTAAGTGGTTACCACCACCAACATGTCTATCACAGAGCGGAATGCAGAGTTGAAATGGAGGGAACACTGGCCAAAAAGGCCAGACCACGCCGGGCCTCCAACACGTCACACCCCCTCCCCCCCCTCCTCCTCCGCCACCCCAAGCGTTCCTCATTTCCCATGTCCCAGAGTCATGATCAGGATCACCTCCGTTTCAGCCTCCACCGCCCCAAGCCACCACCCCACCAGAAACCCACCCTACCCCCTTCTCCTTCCGCCAGTTTGACAACCTCACGCCGTCAGCGGCCAGTCAGCAGCCCCTTCTGTCTTCCGGTTTGGAGCAAAAGAAACCTTTAACCCAAACCCATCCCAAACCCAAAAAGCCTGAATGTGGGCATTGCCGGCTTTGGGCCTTGGAAATGTTGCCTTTCCTCTGGTGGACCAGAGGGGTTCCGCCCCCATGGCCCTTCCTCCCCCCAATACCAGATCCACGGGCATTTCTTTCCCAAAAAGCCACCCTGCCCTGGCCACCACTGTCTTTAAAATTTTTCAAGCGCTTTCTGCATCGGGGCCGGGAAAAGTCCACTGACCCCCGACAAAAGGACTAGTAAGCACGGCCAAGGCCGCTAATTCTTGACAGCTCACGGGGTGAGCTGGGGGGATGCTCGGGGGTGACGTGGCCCCCGGGCTCCGCACCTTTTTAAAAAAACCGCGGGGATGGTGCGGGGGCCTTCCCCCCAAGGGTCCTCTTTGGCATCACTTCCCCAGAAAACCAAGCGTTTTGAAATAATGTTTTAGACCGCCCCACACGGTTCAGGCCCCTTGGAGGCTCCCGCAACGAGACCAGCGCGGGGCTGGTACAAAACCTTGTGCCAGGCAAGGTGGTAGCGAAAACGGGCGAAATCTCTGGCCCCCCTTTAAGATCGGAGGCGGAGCACATCCCTTGCCGGGCACATGTCATGAACCTGTCGTCCGAAATTTCAAAAGCTCCCCGGGCGGGGCTCCTGCGAAGAAGGCTCGGGGTCTGAGTTGCACTTCCCCTTCGCACCCTGCTTCGTCCCCGGCTGCGTTGCAGCTCACCGGCCCCCCCCGTCAACCGCCTCATTGTTGACAGTGGCAACACGCGGGAATTTTCCACCCTCCACATGCTCCACGATTGTGGCAGCACGCAATGCCATTACCTTAAAGAATACACATGGCCACAAGCGCGGGGCGGACCTCGGGTGTTGACCACCGAGAGTGGAGGGAGGGGAAAGGGGGGGGGTCTGCACCCTCCTTTCCAATTTTTTAAAAAGCCACAAAATTGTCATGCGGACAATGCCCTTTCACATGAGCATTTTGGGGGATCTTTTTCTGGAAGACGTTGGACACCTGAAACACAGGGCCCGCCAGCGACGGGGGAGGAGAAAGACACAAGCGGGCACGGAGCTTTCTCTCCTCAAATCCACCGGCCCCGACAGTTTCACATTTCCTCGCTTCATTTGGCAGTGGTTCGGGTCCAGAGCTAGTGCAAGGGGCGCCACCCGGGGCCTCTCAGGCAATCAGGGCTTGTTAAGCTTTCCGGGGGCAGCGGGAAAGAAGGAGAGGAAGGGGGATTTTCCTAACCGATTTACCGACGCCCGCCTTGGAAAAAGGTTTGGGGGAATTTAGGGGAGGAGGGAAAATGAGGAAGATCATTTTTTTAATGCCCCCCCACCCAGAGGCTTTGGGGAAAACAAGGCCCCCCTTTTCTCACATGAGTGCTTTGGAACTCCTTTCCTCCAACGACCTCGCATTAAGGCCATCAAAATAACAACAGTTTTTTGGGGGCCACCCTCCGGATCCCCGAAAAAAACAAAACTCAGCAAATTTCTTCCACCCCCCCAAAAGAGAGTAAAATGCAGGGAAAAGGGGACCTTGCTGATTTAACAACGGGAAAACTGTTGCATCTGCTTCACGTTCTTCAAATTCACGGTGGAACAACCCGCACGTGACAGCATAAGTGCCAAGTGGGGTTCGCAGAGCAGCAGGGAAGGTGGCAGAAGCCAAAAAGGGACCTCTGGCAATCTTTATTACCACCCACCAACGCAGCAATCAGGCACACATACAACACCCAAGACCAAACTTAAGATCAGGTGCCGACTTTTGCTCTCAACACCCAGTTTTTTTATGTTTCCGACCCAATAGAAATTCGGTATCCAAAAGAAAAAATGGCCCGAGCTGGCTTGCACCCATAAGTGTTGTCCTGCCAGCACCAGCTCATACTGAGCGGGACCTTCAGCCAGCCGGGGGGGGGTCATTTTAGACAAACGCATCCGGCTTTTTCCCCAATAAGTGGAAAAATTTGACTTTCATCAAGATGAAACGCAAGGATCTCTATGTTTTGTGGCCCCAATGCCGAGGTCCCGATTAGTTCTGGTCTACTTCACATCCTCTCCAAACAAAATGGTCCTCTTAAAAAATTTTTTTAAAATGATTATTCTTCTGCAATTTTTTTTCTCAGTTTCCCCAAAATTCAATTTTTTCTGTTTTTTTCTGTGAGGAATGTAAAAGACACCAAGGGTTTTATGAAAAACCATATTCCCTTACTCACTTCACTTTAAAATTTTTTTTTTTTTTTCCCCGCATTTTGTCAATTTGGGTTTTGGGGCAAAGTTGCCCCACAATTTTAACAGTGGGTGAAAGTCATATTTATAATTTTTTGGGCCCTGTTTTCTGTGAGATAACAAAATTTTTTGGGCCCTTTTAACAGAAAATTTGGCTTTAATGGGGATTTCCCCTCACAAATTTTTTAAAGTGGGTGAGAATATTTTATAAATTTTTTGGGGATGCTGCTTTGAAATGCAGCAAACTACAAAGGGCCTATTAAAAAATTTGTTTCTAATAACATTTTTTCTTCACAATTGTCCCAAAAAAGGCTCATGGGTCATGTTTTGAATTTTTTGGGCATTTTTGACTGTGACATGGCAGCTATACTACAGGTCCTATTAAGAAAAAAATGTTGTTCTAACAGACATTTGTTCTACACAATTGTCCAAAGTGGGCTCAAGGTCATGCTGTAGAATTTTGGTGGGGCATTTTTGCTGTGAACAAGCAGCAATATCTACAGGTCCTATTATAAAAAATGTTGTTTCTAACAGACATTGTTTTCACAATTGTCAAGATTGTGGCTCAAGGGAGATGGTGCTGTCAGAAAACAGGAATAGTTAGGACATAGTTAATGGACCACATAGTGCAAAAATGCTGTTTTTTGCAAGATCTTTAACATAGCTAACAATCCCTGTATACGAGACAACCCAATTAGATATAATTAAAAAAAAAAGAGAAACAAAGACAAGGTGGGATTTCCATCCTAATATAAAAATTAGTTTTTCTAGAATTAAACTACTAAAAAACATGCATGATACAAAACAGCTGTTTAAAAAAATTCCTCTGATTGTACATGGGAGGAACATGAAAACTTGAACCAGATGTAGGTTATTCAGCAGACATGGTATAGTGGATTATGGAGTTCACACACTTCCTCCCAGCTTCCGCACTCTGCTTCAGCAATGACAGTTTCGTTGCTGCGTCAACAGTCATTATTTAACCCCGGAGTGTATAATAGATAAGGACGCCAGCCTGGCTCTCACCGCACCCTGTACATCCGGCCCTGGGTCATGCTGTTTGCCAGACAGTAAGTCAAGTCCAGTTTAAACTAAAATGGTGGTTGAAAAGACTCCTTTTTCCAGCACTTCTTAATCAGGGGGTCAGACAGGTTTAATGGTCATAACTGCGGTCCAGGGACAGGAATAGTCAATGTCCATTTCAACTAAAAAGGTGTTCAAAGACTCCTTTTTCCAGCACTTCTTAATCTGTGGGGTCAGACAGGTTTAATGGTCCATACAGCTGTCGGTCCATGACAATGGTTTGTCATGTCCAGTTCAAAAAGCTAAATTGGTGGTTGAAAGACTCCTTTTACCGGCAGCTTTTTAATCATGGGGTTCAGACAGGTTTAATGGTCATACTGCGGACCAGCAACATTCTAGTCAAATGTCCAGATGAAACAAAAATGGTGGTTGAAAGACTCCTTTATCCGGCACTTTTTAATATCTGTGGGTCAGACAGGTATTAAGGGTCATGCTGCCGGTCCACGACATGGTTTGATCAATGTCCATTTCAACTAAAATGGTGGTTCAATAGACTACTTTCTTCCGGCACATTTAAATCTGTGTATCAGCATGGTTTTTAGGTCATTGCAGCATTCCAGGCAGTGGATATTTCAATGTCCATTCATGAAAAATGATGGATCAAATAAAAAACAGCCTTCTGGCACTTTTTAATTTGTGGTGATTCAGTTTAAGGTCATGCTTTGGAACAAGACAGGGATAGTGAATGTGTGTGACTTTTTTTCTGTGGCTTTATATAGCCTAATTGTGTGCTAAATGTAGCATGGGGGTTTAAAATCCCCCCCCATATGACTGTTGTTGCTGTTAATTTCCAGCTTCTCCAGCCAGCCCTGTTTGGGGTGTAAGAATGAAGGTGTGTTCTCTCCCCATAACTTTAATGTTCATCGGAGATGATCGACATCGACTATCGAAAAACTTATCGATCGGGTGGCCGACTATCGACTATCGACCGAAGTCGATAGCCGAACAAATCTCTCACACAAGTAATTATCATAAGTATGACAAAAACCTGTTTCCTTTATGAGAGACAAACAGGTTTTCAGAGTTCCCAATTGATTGTCTGGGTAGTTAAAAGACGCCCAACATAATAACCTCATTCTTATTAAGCCGCCTCATCTAATATTGCCTGAGGAGTACATCTTCATGGTTTCGGTTAATTTGGGGCCTATAGCAGACCACTATTAGTATTATATTGTTATTGTTACCCCCATGTATATTTAAGTTCTTCGAACATACTAGAGTGTCTAAGGTTTTGGACCTTCTTCCTATCGCTTTCTCATTCTCTCTTTTTGTCCCGTTATTCCCCACAATCACACCATACACCCATCCTTTCGGATGCAAGGGAGTAGTTCAATATGAATCAGTCACGGGACTTATAAACATACGCTTCCCCAACTTCCCAACATACAACTGTCACTTAGTTTGCCGTATTACCGAGCTTAAGCATGGGATCATGCCCCTCCTTTCAGAGTCTCAGTTAGGCAATCCTTTTCCCTAATCTGGCAAATAAATGAACAGTTCATACATTCACACGATATCTATCCACTCCGACTGGCAGGGTTCTTTGTCTATCAAATAGGACCGGACATTACCAACCTCTATATGTACTTTGCGGGACGCTTCGGGAATCACACAGTCGGCGGTAAGGCACAGAAACAATCGTAAGAAACATAAAAGTGTTTTCTTACCTGGCCAGTAAATTCTGAGCGTGTGTCCAAGAGACCCGTCCTTCTGTACGGCTGGAATGCTCCCGGTCCCTGTTCGAGGTGCCAGCTGATAGGTTTAGTCAATTGAGAGTGATCACACACTCTTACTGTTCAGTACGGGAGCGGATGTAATTTAGAAGCAGCTGCAGACTGCTATCGCTCATATAATGAACAAAAACACAAGTGAAACAATCGTGCTCAACCATATAAGCTGTCTGGTGCCCAGAGCACAACAGAACTGAACCTTTATTTGCAGATTACATCCTTTTATACATTCTGAGAATCGCTCACAGCGTCATAGAGAAACATAATGTGTAACTTTGTCTTATCACTTTGGGTAGAACAGTGTCTTGTTGTCCGAATATATGTCCTGAAAACTGCAAACGCACATTGTCCAGATTTCCTTGAAGATGGTAAACACACAGATTGTCCATTTCAGCAGAATTTCGGAGTTAACTCTTTCTTGACTGCATCTTTCACAGATGTTTGACAGAAGCTTCTATATTACTAGTGCTGGGGCTTGGTGTCTGCCTTAGGGTGACAAAACAACAGAACTAGCTGACACCAAGTCCCAGCTAGTAATAGAGAGACGTCTGTCTCTCTATTACTGGAAAAATAGTGCTAAAAACACACTGAAAAAACACAAAAACACTTTATTTAAATAAACACTCCCCATCAACATGTCTCATTTACCATTTTATTAAAGAAATTGATCCAACACTACTCCGACATAGGTGCATGATTTCGACAAAATCCAGAGGGGAAACCTGTAAAAGACAGAAACACTAATCAGCATTTGGCTGATGGCTATCTATAATGCCTAGGAAAGCATGAATACTAAATAGGTACATAGGCAGATTGGCCTTAGGTAGGTAGGCAGGCAGTACAGTAGTTAGGCACCAAATAGGAAGGTAGGCTTCAGGCAGGTAAATTTCCCCTAGGTAACTAAGCAGTAGTTAGGCCCCAGTTAGTAGGATCCAGTTAGGCAGGTAGGCACTTGATAAGACCCAAGTAGGTAGATTGCCACAAGGTAGGCAGGCGGTAGTTAGGCCCCAGGTAGGTAGGCAGTAGTTAGGCACAAGGTAGGCAGGTCTGTTGGCTGTAGGTAGGTAGGTCTATAGTAGGTAGGTAGACAGGCAATAGTTAGATCCCAGGTAAGTAGATTGCCCCTATGTAGGTAAGTAGGTAGTCCCCGGATAAGTAGGTAGATTTCCCCTAGGTAGGGAGTAGCTAGGCACCAGGAAGGTAGGTAGATTGCCCCCAGGTAGGCAGGCAGGAAAGTAGGTAATATATAGGCCCCAGGCAGGTTGGACCCCATTAGATAAAAAAAAAACCTCACCTCTTCCCGTTCCCTCATGAGCGGCAGTCAAGACAGTCCGGGCTTCTCCTAGTGAAGCCTGGTGCAGGCAGCGTGATGATATGATGTCATTGCGCCACCTGCATGATGAAGCACAGCCATCCTCAAGTATGTCTAAAGCCTTGAGCCTTAGACTTACTAGGCAGAATAGCAGAGCAGGCAACAGTGGCACTCTGCTCTACTAAGCACCCACACATACATGCCTCTGACCGGGACAGAAAGCCTGGGTGTTCTTAGGAATGATGTGTGGGCCAGACCTGGCTCCCTGTGGCGGCAGGCCCCATTGTGTCGGAGCTGGGGCCCACCAAAACTATATTGATGTATTTATGTAGTTACATGAAATAGCCCCTTTGTTACAGACATCCTCTTTCATGAAGGGATGAACTTGGTTGGCCAAAATTCTTAGATGAGTACTACTGTCCAAGCGTCCATGCACAGATTTAGTTAGAGTCTCTAAGATCACTTGATTTTTTAAATTCCAATCTGTAACTACTTACTTGATTTAAGGTTGCTGGTTGACACAGACACGGATTTAATGTTGCTGGTTGACACAGACAAAAACCAGACTATAATGGAAATTACGCTAACCAGCAGTCACATTGAAGTAATACGAAGTATGTATAAAATTAAATGTAGGGACTTAACGATAGATGACAGCAAAATGGACAATGACAATGGCACGGACGGAGATGGAGGATAAATAACATGACTCTACAAGCAAGAAACCAAAAATACCTGACCTTAACA
This sequence comes from Phyllomedusa bahiana, assembly GCA_025379985.1. Lineage (NCBI taxonomy): Eukaryota > Metazoa > Chordata > Amphibia > Anura > Hylidae > Phyllomedusa > Phyllomedusa bahiana. The sequence goes on from JAODAL010011763.1 coordinate 62,281, forward strand.
AATAGCTTTACCTAAACTGATCCTAGCACTAGCCCTAATGCCATACCACCTTTGCCCTATTCTACCGCCGATGAAATCCCTGCCAATGTTCTTCAGTTATACTGACCCTCTAGAAACAAACAGCAAAGAACCGACGAAGAAAACTCAGTAATACACAGGGAACTAAAGACAAACAGGGATAACTGGTATCAGAACAGGAACCTAAACAGGATTTAATGCTAGACACAGAATCAATAAGCTCACAAGAAACAAACTCTCATCTAACAATATATCGAGCACCAGCCACCAGGATACTACCTGGCTATATAGGGCTACTAGAGGGGCTACTACCTGGCTACAGGGATTACTACATGGCTATAGGAGGCTAATACCTGGCTACAGGGGCTACTACCTAGCTATACAGGGCTACTACAGGGGTTACTACCTGGCTATAGGGGGGCTACTAAAGGGGCTACTACCTGGCTATAGGAAGCTACTACATGGCTACAGAGGCTACTAACTGGCTATAGGGAGCTACTACATCGCTATAGGAGCTACTACCTGGCTATAGGGGGCTGCTACATGGCTACAGGGGGGCTACTACATGGCTATAGCAGCTACTGTCTGGATACAGCGGCTACTGTCTGGCTACAGAGGACAAATTACCAGGCAGCAGGTGCAGCTATCTGGCTACAAGGGCTACTACATGGCTACAGGGGCAACTATCTGGCTACAGGAGCCACTACATGGCTACCGGGGCCTAATATCTGGCTACTGGGGGCTCCTGTCTGGCTACAGGGGGCATATTATATGGCTACTATATAAGGTGCTATAGATGGGGAGTTTGTATAGAGATAGAAATTGGTAGAGAAGTGCTCATAAAATGAGGAGTCTAAGATGTTTGTTTTGTAAATTCTACAGTGAAGAGTTGTGGCCAGGATAAGTCGTCAGTTTAGCCTAGGAACGGCCCTGCATGGGGGTAGTAACAATAATATAATTCTAATAGGAGTCTGCTATAGGCCTCCAAATATAACAGAACCCATGGAAGATATACTCTTCAGGCAAATAGATGGGGCAGCTAATCAGAATGAGGTTATTATTATGGGCTACTTTAACTACCCAGACATAAATTGGGAATCTGAAACCTGTAGCTCTCATAAAGGAAACAGGTTTTATTCAATAACTAAAGATAATAACCTTTCCCAAATGGTACAGAAACTGACTAGAGGAAAGGCCCTTTTAGACATAAAATTGACTAATAGACCTGACAGAGTAACAAAGGCACCTAGGGAATAGTGACCATAGTATAATACATTTCCACTTATCCTTCAATAGAGTTTTTTGTCGAGGAGCCACAAAAACACTGAATTTTAGGAAGGCTAATTTTATCCTGCTTACAGAGGTACTAAACTATATTGACTGGGACAAGGTGTTTAAAAATAGTAGAACAAATAATAAATGGGAAATCTTTAAAAACATCTTAGAAACCCACTGTGAGAGGTATATACCTTATGGTAATATATAATTAGAAACAGGAAAAACCCAATGTGGGTCAACAGAGATGTAAAGAAGGCAAAAAATAACAAAAAGAACGCACTTCAGCTACTAAAACAGGAGGGTAGTGAAGAGGCACTAAAAAGCTATAAGGAAAAAAATAAAATATGTAAAAAAATTATTAAGGCAGCAAAGCTGGAGACAGAAAGACATATTGCCATAGAAAGTAAAAGTAACCCCAAAATATTTTTAACTATATAAATAGTAAAAAGAGTAAAACAGAAAATGTTGGCCATTTGAAAAAAAGTGAGGGAGATATTCTGGAGGGCGACGAGAAGAAAGCAAATCATTAAACAATTTTTTCTCCACTGTATTTAGTGAGGAAGATGACTTTCCTGTTAATGAGCAAAGGGATGAGGTAAACTCAAACTTAAATGTTTCTTGTCTAACCCAGGAAGAAGTGCAGCTCCATCTTAAGAAGCCTAAAATAGTCAAATCACAAGGCCCTGATGGTATACACCCCTATGTCCTAGGGGAGTTAAGTAATGTCATAGATAGGCCCCTATTTGTAATGTTTATGGACTGTATAATAACTGGGTATGTCTCAATGGACTGGCGCATAGCTAATGTGGTGCCAATATTCAAAAAGGGGTCAAAAATTGATCCTGGGACCTATAGGCTGGTAAGTTTAATTTCTGTTGAAGGTAAAATATTTGAAGGTTTTCTAAGAGATGCTATTCTGGAGTATCTCACTGAAAATAAATGTATAACTTTGTTCCAGCAGGGTTTATAAAGGATCAGTCCTGTCAAACTAATCTCATCAGCTTCTATGAGGAAGTTAGAGCTAGACTGGATCGGGGTGAGACACTGGATGTCATATATTTAGATTTTTCCAAAGCATTCCATATGGTGCCACATGAAAGGTTGGTAAGTAAAATGAAAATGCTTGGACTGGGGGAAAATGTGTGCAAGTGGGTAAGCAACTGGCTCAGTGATAGAAAACAAAAGGTAGTAATTAACGGTACATACTCAGACTGAATCCCTGTTACTAGTGGGGTACCACAGGGGTCAGTATTGGGCCCGATCCTCTTTAATATTTTTATTAATGATCTTACACATGGATTGCACAGAAGAATATCGATCTTTGCAGATAATACTAAGCTCTGTAAAGTAATCAACACAATAGAGGATAATGTATTATTACAAAGGGATATGGAGGCCTGGGCAGAGAAGTGGCAGATGAGGTTTAACACAGATGCAAGGTTATGCTCATGGGGAGGAAAAATCCAAGTCATGATTACATGTTAAACGGGAAAAGCGCTAGGTGAAAGGGACATGGAGAAGGACTTGGGAATCCTGGTGGACAGTAAACTTAATTGTAACAGCCAGTGTCAGGCAGCAGCTGCCAAGGCAAATAGGATCATGGGTTGTATTAAAAGAGGCATAGAGGCACATGATGAGAACATTACTCTCCCATTATACGTCACTGGTTAGACCGCACCTGGAATATTGTGCATAGTTTTGGGCACCAGTGCACAGGAAAGACATTGTAGAGCTTGAACAGGTACAAATGAGGGCAACAAAAATAATAAAATGACTGGGTGGACTGCAATACCCAGAAAGATTAGCAAGATTAGGGTTATTTAGTTTAGAGAAAAGACGGCTTCGGGGGGACATAATAAATATGTATAAATATATTAAAGGTCAATATAGAGATCTCGCTTAAGATTTATTTATACCCAGGACTGTATCCATAACAAGGATTCCTCTATGGCTTGAGGAAAGAAAGTTTCTACATAAACATATAAAGATATTCTTTACTGTAAGAGCAGTTAGACTGTGGAAATTGTCATGGTAATTCAATAACAGAGTGCAAAAAGGGTCTGGATGCATTTCTAGAGTGTAATAACAAGTGATAGTGTATTGGATTCTGGAGAAGGGATGATGATCCAGGGATTTATTCTGGTTGCCAGATTGGGGTCGGGAAGGAATTTTTTCCCTAAAAGGAGGACAATTGGCTTCTACCTCATGGGGGATTTTGCCTTCCTCTGGACCAACAATTTAGCAAAATACGCTGAACAGGATAGACGTCTGTCATTTGTCTGCTTTACAAACTATGTAGCTATATCATTGTAACTTAGTTTTTTTAGGGTAGTTATCCTGCTGGAAGGTGAAGCTACACCCTAGTGAATTCAGAGCTGAGACTCCTCAGAATGGATTTGTCGATCTCCATGGAATTTGGATTTGAAGTTTGACAAAGAAATGTAGCTGGTGTGTTGCTGCACCTCTATGGGAATCCTTTCCAAAGAGGCTGCAATGTATTATACCTGTGTTATACCAGTGATCTATTGATCGCTGAGTATAGTCCTATAATTGGCCAGGAGAAAAAAATAAAAAATAGTAAAAGTGTAAAAAAAATGTTTATCCTGGATAATAAAAGGTTCAAATGTAATCAAAAAGTCATGTGTCCCCCAAAAATGATACTAATTAAAACGTCAACTCAAGCCAGGAAAAACAAGCTCCTACACAGCTCAGTACAGAGGAAAATAAAAAAGTTGTGGCTCTCAGACTATAGTGATGCAAAAACGTGTTTTCTTTTCTAAATAAAAGAGTTTTATTGTGTAAAAGTAATAAAAGATAAAAAAATATATACAAATTGGGTTTCACTGTAATCAAATCGATCTGCTGAGTAACATGAATATGTCATTTATACTGCAGGGTGGCTACTGTAAGAAATACAAATAAAAAAAACACTACCAAGATTGCTGTATTTTGTTCATTTTGGATTTATGTTTGAACTTTGACTGGGCCATTTAATCACACAAATATGCTTTGATTTCAACCATATCATTGTAGCTTTAGATGTATGTTTAGGGTAGTTGTCCTGCTGGAAGGTGAACCTACACCCCAATCTCAAAACTTTTGCAGTGGAGAGAGGAACAGCAAACTTATACACTTTTAATAAGATGACAGGTGAGTATAAACCTGTGATGAATGTAATGTAGTTGATCCAATTTGATCATGCACGTCTGTGCATAGGAAATAATCCCTCATCAGAATGTCCTGCTTCAAAAGACGTTTACTGTTCATTTCACATGTCTAGTAGACTCCTTGGGACCAAAAGTATCCACAGTCAGAGTTGAGGAGTTGATCAAAGGTATGCTTGGTAGCCAAGATTTCGTAGGGAATCATTGATTCACTACACATCAAACCAGCACACTGGCTCCAAATTTGAGAACTTGGGGATGAGACACATGCCCACCTGAGTCTCCCTCCTTTCCCCGATCCAGGGAGGAGATCCAGTGAACAGTTAGTAGGAATCTGGCAGCAAAGTCGTGATAATGCAGTTATATCTGGGGTACAGTGGGCAATGCAGTAATCTCTGGGGTACAGTGAGTAATGTAATCTCTGCGGTATGGTGTAATATAATCGCTGTTGTACAGTGTGTAATTTAATATCTGGGGTACAGTGAATAATGCAGTTATATCTGGGGTAGAGGGGTAATGCGTAACTCTTGTAGAATTTTTGGGTATTAATTTTGCAATTTTAATCTCTGGGGTACAGTGAGTAAGCAGTAATATCGGGTTACAGTGTGTAAACAAATTTCCTAGGGTACAGTGTAATGTAATCTCGGGGTGTACAGTGTAATGTAATCTCTGGGGTACAGTGAGCAATGTAATCTTTGGGGTAAGGATTGTAATGTAGTCATCTCTGAGGTATAGTGAGTAATGTGATCTCTGGGGTATGGTGTGTAATGTAATCTCTGGGGTACAGTGTGTAATGTAATCTCTGGGGTACAGTGTGAAATGTAATCTCTGGTGTATGGTGTAATGTAATCAGGCTCGGACTGGGACGCCGGGGGATCGGTGAATCCCCCGGTGGGCCCCGAGCTGCTGGGAGCGCCACAGGCATTGCCGACGCTCCCCGGGGCCCATCCGCCCCATCCAGCCCCTGAACACCGAGCCCTGCGTCCCGAGTGCTCAGAGACTGGCTTGGGAGTCGGGTACTAATGTCCCCGGCTCCCGGGGCTCCGCTGATCGCCCTGGCAGGCCTAAGGCGCTAGGCCTTAAGCCTGACAGATGCCGGCCCCTACTAGTGACAAAGGCGCGTGGTGACGTCACATCACCGCGCCGCCTATGCAGGGCAGCAGTAGCCGGCGGAAAGCAGCCGGGAGCGGGAGCAAGGTAAGTGGCTGTCTGTTTTTTTTTTTTGTTTTTGTTTTTTTATCTACCCGAAGGGGGGCCCTGACTACCTAGTGGAGGGCCCTGGCTACCTAATGGGGGGCCCTGGCTACCTAAAGGGGGCCCTGGCTACCTAAATGGGGGCCCTGACTACCTAATGGAGGGCCCTGGCTACCTAATGGGGGGCCCTGGCTACCTAAAGGGGGCCCTGGCTACGTAAAAGGAGGCCCTAACAACCAAAGGGGCCCTGACTTCCTAATGGGGCCCTGACTACCAAAGGGGGCCCTGACTACCAAAGGGAGCCCTGACTACCTAATGGGGCCCTGACTACCTAAGGCGAGCCCTGACTACCTAAAGGGGGCCCTGACTACCTAATGGGGGGCCCTGGCTACCTAAAAGTGGCCCTGATTACCTAAAGGTGGGCCCTGACTACCTAATGGGGCCCTGACTACCAAAGGGAGCCCTGACTACCTAAAGGGGGGCCCTGACTACATAAGGGGAGCCCTGACTACCTAAAGGGGGCCACTGACTGTCTAAAGGCGGGCCCTGGCTGTCTAAAGGGGGCCCTGACTATGTAAATACTAAACGGGGCCCTGACGACCTACAAACTAAAGGGGACGTTGACTACCTGCACACTAGCTAAAGGGGGCCCTGATTTCCTGCACACTAGCTAAAGGAGACCCCCTAACTGCCTGTATACTACCTAAAGGAGACCCCTAACTGAATGTATACTACCTAAAGGGGGGTACCTAACTGCTTGCAGCCTATATAAAGGGGAACCTAACTACCTACAGCTTACCTAACTGGGGGAAACCACCTACCTACAGCCTAACTAACTGGGTCTCACCAACACCTACCTACAGCCTACCTAACTGGGGTCCACCAACCTAATTGTAGCCTATCAACTTGCCTAACTAGGGCCTGCTTATCTAACTGGGGGCTGTTTACTTACCCACCCATGGCTAGGTACCCACCAACCTACTTGGGGCTGGCCTACCAACTTATCCAGCGGGGGTCTACCTACCTAAATAGATCCTATCTAGTTCCCAGGGGCCTTTCCCATTTGCCTACGTACCTGGTAATATAATTGAGAGGGAAGCAGCCCATAATTGTAGAATTATCTCCAGGGGGTTAGTCTTCTCCCCACCCTCCAACCCCTTAGGATACTAGGCCTGTAAGTTATGGTTTGTACCTGGTCTTCCACCCCTGGGAAGTTTGTACAGAGGTGGGAATAGGTAAAGAGATGCTGGAACAGGTACAGGTACAAAGGCGGGCAACAAAAATAATGAAAGGACTGGGTGGACTACAATACCCAGAAAGATTAGCAAGGTTAGGGTTATTTAGTTTAGAGAAAAGACGGCTTCGGGGGGGACATAATAAATATGTTTAAATACATCAAAGTCAATAAGAGATCTCTCCCAAGATTTATTTATACCCAGGGCTGTTCAGAACAAGGGGCATCCCTACGTCTTGAGGAACGAAGTTTCTACATAAACATAAAAAGGGGATTCTTTACTGTAAAGCATGAGACTGTGGAATTCTCTGCCAGAGGAAATTGTCATGGTGAATTCACTGACAGAGTACAAAAGGGTTTGATGCATTTCTGGAGCGTAATAATATAACAGTTATAGTTTTCTGGGAAATTCAGGAGAGGGGTCATTGATCCAGGGATTTTTCCGATTGCCAGTTTGGAGTCGAGAAGGAATTTTTCCCTAAAAGGGAGGACAATTGGCTTCTACCTCATTGGTTTTTTTCCCTTTCCCTCTGGATCAACACCTTAGCACAACAGGCTGAACTGGATGGACGTCTCGTCTTTTTTCGGCCTTAAAAACTATGAAACTATGGAAAATTGAGGATTCTAAGATATTTGTGTGTAAATACTGCAGGAATGAGTGGTGGCCGGGACAAGTCATCATGGCGGTGTGGAAGGGATGCAAAAAAAAGGGAATAAGAACGACTCATGAGAGAAGAGAACGACGCATCAGAGATGACATCTCTGGTGAGTCCCTGATTTCAGGGGTTATTTTACTTCTATGTTGGATCATTGCTGTATTCACTGTAGTGTGATGTGACCTGAGCTGGTGTCTGACCACTCTGTGGTCTCTATATGGTGGTGTTGTAGGTTATACCTGAGCTGGTGTCTGACCACTATATGGTTTCTATATGATGGTGTTGTAGGTTATATCCGAGCTGGTGTCTGACCTCTATGTGGTCTCTATATGTTAGTGTTGAGGGTTATACCTGAGCTGGTGCCTGACCTCTATGTGGTCTCTATATGGCAGTGCTGTAGTTATACCTGAGCTGGTGTCTGAACTTCTAGTGGTCTCTATATGACGGTGTTGTAGGTTATACCTGAGCTGGTGTCTGACCTCTATGTGGACTCTATACGGCAGTGCGGTAGGTTATACCTCAGTTGGTGTCTGACCTCTATGTGCTCTCTATATGGTGGTATTATAGGTTATACCTGAGCTGGTGTCTGATCACTATGTGGTCTCTATATGGCAGTGTTGTAGGTTATAACTGAGCTGGTGTCTGACCTCTATGTGTTCTCTATTTGGCGGTGTGGTAGGTTATACCTGAGCTGATGTGTGACCTCTCTATGGTCTCTATATGGCGATGTTGTAGGTTATACCTGAGCTGGTGTCTGACCAGTATGTGGTCTCTGTATGGCGGTGTTGTAGGTTATACCTGAACTGGTGTTGGACCCTATGTGGTCTCCATATGGTAGTGTTGTAGGTTATATCAGCGAAAGTATAGTAGCAGCATACATGTGTCCCTGATTTTAAGAGTAAGGGAACACCTGACCCTGTGATAAGAGTTACACTTTTACTTTCTTGCTGGTGTTTATTTTAGAAGGTGGTGAAGTGCGACCAAGGGAAACGTGGAGGGGGATATTGTATGTGGGCTGGTGGGGGGTTTTTTTTTGATGGACTACTTAGCCATGTGTCTATGATATGTTAGACTGACAAATGTTGAAATCACTTGATATTGTACTACACAATACAGTTTTGTTTTGCACACTGTATTATGTGTTAAAATGGGCACATTTATGTCCGAGAGGCCTTAAAAATTTTTATGTAGAGTAGGGTGGGCCCCCAAGATCAATTTCCCCCGTGGGCCCCAACCCCCCAGTCCGACACTGAATGCAATCTCTGAAGTACAGTGTGTAATGTAATTAATTTCGAGGGTTCAGTGTGTGATATAATACATTTTTGGGGCACAGGGAATTATATTATTTCTTGAGTACAATGTGCAATTCATTTCTAAGGGGCAGCTAGTAATGTAATTTATGTGGCTACCACGTCTAACAATTCATTTCTGGTGTATGGAATGCAATAAAATACATTTTGGGGCACAGTATGTGATATAAGTGATATATATTGGTACAGTAAAATTGGGTTCTTTTATTTTCCTCATTCTGGTGTGTGTATAACAAATTTAATGGAGTAGTGATGAGGGTATGGGAGGGGTTAAGCAAAATTTGCTGTATTGCACAACATTTTTTCTTTCCATGTACAGGAGGAAATATTATAGGTGGGCTGGTTCGGTTTCATTGGCTGCTTTTTTCTCCCAGTCCGGTTCTAAACTTAAGTAATTAGAGAGCCACTCATAACCTTACGGATTGCACCAAAAGTGTTTGGTGCACAGGCTCTGCCCGGACCTGCTGGGGGAGCTCACAGCGCTCCCTCAGACCCCCTAGCTAGGTTAGAGGGGGCCACTTCACTGCAGGGAGAGGAGGGGAAAGAAGGGGAGGGAGGGGAAGTGAAAGGGAAGGCGAGTGAAAAGGCGAGAGGGAAAATTGGTCCCCCCCCACTTTTTGAACCAAAGTTACGCCCCTGATAAAAAGCGATCAAAAAGTCATGTACACACCAAAGTGGTACCAATGAAAAAGTCAGTTCATCCCGCAAATTCAAGTCCTTACACAGCTCTGTTTCTGAAAAGAAAAAAAGCTATGACTATTGGAAGATAACGATGTATAAATATTGTTCTACACAAAAAAAAACCTTTTTTTTTTTTAAAGTATTTCAACACAAAAAAGACTACATAAATTGGGTATCTCCTGATCATACTGACCCACTAAGTAGAACTAACATGTTAGGTACCAATGAAAACATCAGTTCTTCACAAAACAAGCTCCTAATCAGCTCCATTTACAGAAAAAAAAGTTATGGCTATCAGGCTATGACAACATAAAAACACAATTTTGTTTATAAATGCATTTTAATCAAATTTAACTAATTGTAATTGTACTGACTCGCATAATTAAGTTAGCATGTCATTTATCCTTTACGATGAACACTGTAAAAATGAGACCCAAAAACAATGGTACAACTAAATTTTTCCACTCCTCCCCCCATTTTAATGGCCCATATGCTAAAAACAAATTCTTGAAAATGTGAAAAATGACTACTAAATTTCTAAGCCCTCTAATGTCATAAAAAATAAAAAGACATTTAAAAAATTATGCCAACCTACAGTAGACACATGGTAGATACTAGTTATAAACTATCTGTGTGGTATAACTATCTGTCTTACATGCAGAACTTTTTGAACTTTGAACTTTGGCAAATTTTTTAAAATGTATTATATAAACAGGGATTATATAAAAAAAAAAACACTACTAGGATTGTAGTATTTTCTTCAGCCTGCCTTCCCAAAAAAACAGATTTAAAAGTCTTTTTCCCCCCCAAAAAATTATTCCAATAACAACGTCAACTCATCACGCAAAATACAGCTCTGTACACAGAGAAATAAAAAAAGTTATGGCTATCAGAAGATAGCAATGGATAAATATTGTTTTGCACAATAAAAACACTTAATTTTTTTCAAGTGCTTTAACATAAAAAACTATTTTGATTGGGTATTGCCATGATCTTATCAACCACATAGTAAAACCAACATGTCATGTATACTGTACAGTGAGCGCTGTTAAAAATAATTTCTTCACTCTGCCTTCCAGAAAATGGATTTAAAAGCAATCAAAAAGTTTTGCCCCCCAAAAAAATTATATCAATAAAAAAATACATTTTTCATTTTCACAGCCTAACGCTAAAAAAAATTTGTGGGGTCGATCTACTCAGTACATCCCTGGATATATTCCATGAGGGGTGTAGTTTATGATATGTGGTCTTTTTAGGGGTGTTCATTACATTTTAGAATTTAGGGTGTCTGCAAACCTGTAATGACGCCTAAAGAAAATCGTAATGAAAATGAGACCACAAAGTCCAATAGCTGCTCCTCCTACTCTGAGGCTTGTGGTTGAGCCAAATAGTGCACTAGGGCCACACATGGAATATTTCTAAAAACAGCAGAATTGGAGAATCAATGTTGAGTTGCATTTCTCTTGTCCCATCTGCCGTGTTCAAGTGAAAAATGGATTCAAAATTTTAAATCTGCAAAACAAGAATTAACATTTTTAATTTTCACCTCCACTTTTCTTTAATCTCTGTAAAACATCTAATGGGTTAACAAACTTCCTAAACACTGTTTTGAATACTTTAAGGGGTGTAGTTTCTTAGATGGGGTCATTTGAGGCAGGTATACAGACCACTCAAAACCAGATCAGAACTGAACTGGTCCCTAAAAAAATCTGTGTTGCAAATTTTCTTGAAAAATGACTACTAAATTTCTAAGCCCTCTAATATCTTAAAAAAATAAAAAAGACATTGAAAAAATGATGCCAACCTACAGTAGACATATGGTAGATGCTAGATGCCAGAAAGATTACCAAGGTTAGGGTTATTTAGTTTAGAGAAAAGACGGCTTCGGGGGGGACATAATAAATATGTTTAAATACATCAAAGGTCAATATAGAGATCTCCCCCAAGATTTATTTATCCCCAGGCTGTATCTAGAACAAGGGGGCCTCCTCTACGTCTTGAGGAACGAAAGTTTCTACAAAACATAGAAAGGGATTCTTTACGTAAGAGCAGTGAGACTGGGAATTCTCTGCCAGAGGAAATTGTCATGGTGAATTCACTGACAGAGTACAAAAAGGGTTTTGGGATGCTTTCTGGAGCGTAATAATATAACAGGTTATAGTGTCTAGGATTCAGGAGAGGGTCATTGATCGGGGATTTTTTCCGATTGCCAGATTGGAGTCGGAAGGAATTTTTCCCTAAAATGAGGACAATTGGCTTCTACCCATTGGTTTTTTTTGCCTTCCTCTGGATCAACACCTTAGCACAACAGGCTGAACTGGATGGACGTCTCGTCTTTTTTCGGCCTTACAAACTATGAAACTATGGAAAATTGAGGATTCTAAGATATTTGTGTGTAAATACTGCAGGAATGAGTGGTGGCCGGGACAAGTCATCATGGCGGTGTGGAACGGATGCAGAAGAAAAGGGAATAAGAACGACTCATGAGAGAAGAGAACGACGCATCAGAGATGACATCTCTGGTGAGTCCCTGATTTCAGGGGTTATTTTACTTCTATGTTGGATCATTGCTGTATTCACTGTAGTGTGATGTGACCTGAGCTGGTGTCTGACCACTCTGTGGTCTCTATATGGTGGTGTTGTAGGTTATACCTGAGCTGGTGTCCGACCTCTATGTGGTCTCTATATGGCAGTGTTGTAGGTTATACCTGAAGCTGGTGTCTGACCACTATTTTGGTTTCTATATGATGGGGTTGTAGGTTATTCCGAGCTGGTGTCTGACCTCTATGTGGTTTTCTATATGTTAGTGTTGAGGGTATAACCCGAGTGGTGCCTGACCTCTATGTGGGGCTCTATATGGCAGTGCTGTAGGTTTTAAAACCCGAGCTGGTGTCTGACTTCTATGTGGTCTCTATATACGGTGTTGTTTTGGTTATACCTGAGCTGGTGTCTGACCTCTATGTGGACTCTATACGGCAGTGCGGTAGGTTATACCTCAGTTGGTGTCTGACCTCTATGTGCTCTCTATATGGTGGTATTATAGGTTATACCTGAGCTGGTGTCTGATCACTATGTGGTCTCTATTGGCAAGTGTTTTGGGTTTTACCTGAGCTGGTGTTGACCTTAGTGTTCCTATTTGGCGGTGTGGTAGGTTATACCTGAGCTGATGTGTGACCTCTCTATGGTCTCTATATGGTGATGTTGTAGGTTATACCTGAGCTGGTGTCTGACCAGTATGTGGTCTCTGTATGGCGGTGTTGTAGGTTATACCTGAACTGGTGTTGGACCCTATGTGGTCTCCATATGGTAGTGTTGTAGGTTATATCAGCGCGAGTATAGCAGCAGCATACATGTGTCCCTGATTTTAAGAGTAAGGGAACACCTGACCCTGTGATAAGAGTTACACTTTTACTTTCTTGCTGTGTTTATTTTAGAAGGTGGTGAAGTGCGACAAGGAAACGTGAGGGGATATTGTAATGTGGGCTGGTGGGGGGGTTTATGGAAGGAGCTACTTAGCCATGTGTCTATGAATATTTAGACTGACAAATGTGTGACTCACTTGATATTGTACTACACAATACAGTCTGTTTTGCACACTGTATTGTGTGGTAAAATGGGCGCATTTATGTCCGAGAGGCCGGTAATATTTTCATGTAGAGTAGGGTGGGCCCCCAAGATCAATTCCCCTGTGGGCCCCAGACCCCCCAGTCCGACACTGAATGCAATCTCTGAAGTACAGTGTGTAATGTAATTAATTTCGAGGGTTCAGTGTGTGATATAATACATTTTTGGGGCACAGGGAATTATATTATTTCTTGAGTACAATGTGCAATTCATTTCTAAGGGCAGCTAGTAATGTAATTTATGTGGCTACCACATCTAACAATTCATTTCGGGTGTATGGAATGCAATAAAATACATTTGGGGCACAGAAATGTGATATAAGTGATATACATTGTACAGTAAAATTTGGGTTCTTTTATTTTCCTCTTTTCTGGTGTGTGTAAAAACAAATTTAATGGAGTAGTGATGAGGGTATGGGAGGGGTTAAGCAAAGTTGCTGTATTGCACAACATTTTTTTTTCCATGTACAGGAGGAAATATTATAGGGGGGCTGGTTCGGTTTATTGGGCTGCTTTTTTCTCCCAGCCCGGGTTCTAAACTTAAGTAATTAGAGAGCCACTCATAACCTTACGTTTTGCCCCAAAAAGTGTTTGGTGCACAGGCTCTCCCCGGACCGCTGGGGAGCTCACAGCGCTCCCTCAGACCCCTAGCTAGGTTAGAGGGGGGCCACTTCACCTGCAGGGAGAGGAGGGGAAAAGAAGGGGAGGGAGGGGAAGTGAAAGGGGAAGGCGAGTGAAAAGGCGAGAGGGAAATTGGTCCCCCCACTTTTTGAACCAAAGTTACCCCCTGATAAAAAGCGATCAAAAAGTCAAAGTACACACCAAAGTGGTTACCAATGAAAAAATCATTCATCCCGCAAATTCAAGTCCTACACAGCCTGTTTCTGAAAAGAAAAAAAGCTATGACTATTGGAAAATAACGATGTAAAAATATTGTTCTACACAAAAAAAACCTTTTTTTTTTTAAAGTATTTCAACACAAAAAAAAACTACATAAATTGGGTTTTCTCCTGATCATACTGACCCACAAGTAGAACAAAAATGTTAGGTACCAATGAAAACATCAGTTTCTTCAAAAAAACAAGCTCCTAATCAGCTCCATTTACAGAAAAAAAAGTTATGGCTATCAGGCTATGACGACATAAAAAACACAATTTTGTTTATAAATGCATTTTAATCAAATTTAACTAATTGTAATTGTACTGACTCGCATAATTAAGTTAGCATGTCATTTATCCTTTACGATGAACACTGTAAAAATGAGACCCAAAACAATGGTACAATAAATTTTCCTCCTCCCCCCATTTTAAATGGCCCATATGCTAAAAAAAATTCTTGAAAATGTGAAAAATGACTACTAAATTTCTAAGCCCTCTAATGTCATAAAAAATAAAAAGACATTTAAAAAATTATGCCAACCTACAGTAGACACATGGTAGATACTAGTTATAAACTATCGTGTGGTAAAACTATCTTTTTACATGCAGAACTTTTTGAACTTTGAACTTTGGCAAATTTTTTAAAATGTATTTTATAAAAAGGGATTGTATAAAAAACAAAACTACTAGGATTGTAGTATTTTCTTCACCTGGGCCCTTTCCCCAAAAAAAAGATTTAAAAAGTCTTTTCCCCCCAAAAAAATTATTCCAATAACAACGTCAACTCATCACGCAAAATACAGCTCTGTACACAGAGAAATAAAAAAAGTTATGGCTATCAGAAGATAGCAATGGATAAATATTGTTTTGCAACAAAAAAACACTTAATTTTTTTCAAGTGCTTTAAACATAAAAAACTATTTTGATTGGGTATTGCCATGATCTTATCAACCACATAGTAAAAACCCAAAATGTCATGTATAACTGTACAGTGAGGGAATGTTAAAAATAATTTCTCAACTCTGCCTTTCCCGAAAATGGATTTAAAAGCAATCAAAAAAGTTTTGCCCCCCCAAAAAATTATATCAATAAAAAAATACATTTTTCATTTTCACACCTAACGCTAAAAAAAAATTGTGGGGGTCGATCTACTCAGTACATCCCTGGATATATTCCATGAGGGGTGTGTTTATGATATGTGGTCTTTTTAGGGGTGTTCATTACATTTTAGAATTTAGGGTGTCTGCAAACCTTAATGACGCCTAAAGAAAATCGTAATGAAAATGAGACCACAAAATCCAATACTGCTCCTCCTACTCTGAGGCTTGTGGTTTGAGCCAAATAGTGCACTAGGGCCCACACAGGAATATTTCTAAAAACAGCAGAATTGGAGAATCAATGTTGAGTTGCATTTCTCTTGTCCCAATCTGCCGTGTTCAAGTGAAAATGGATTCAAAATTTTAAATCGCAAAAAAGAATTTAAAATTTTTTAATTTTTCACCCCCACTTTTTTTTAAATCTCTTTTAAAACATCTAATGGGTTAAAAATTTCCTAAACAGTTTGAATATTTTAAGGGGGTGTAGTTTTTAAGGGGGTCTTTGAGGCAGGTATCAGACCATCAAAACTTCAAAGAATGGCCCCTAAAAAAAATCTGTGTTGCAAATTTTTTAAAAAATTATATAAATTTCTAACCCCTCAATATTTTTAAAAAATAAAAAAGACTTTTAAAAAAATGATCCCAACCCTACAGTAAATATGGTAATGTTTATAAATAGTGTGGGTGTAACGTTTTACATCAGAATTTTTTGAACTTTGAAGATGGAAAAATTTTTAAAAAATTACAATTGTATAAACGGGAAAATGTATGGACAAAAATTTATTACTAAATTGCTTTGACATAGGGGAAAACGAAAGACGTTGGTACTTAAGAACAATTTTGAGGGGGGCAATAAAGCCATTCATTTTTACTAAGCAGTTTAAAGAGACGAGCAAAAATTTCCCCTACCCTTTAAAGGATAATTGGGGTAACTTAATATAAAAAATACCAAATTCAAAATGAGATAAGGAAAAGACCCAAACAAATAGTTCCAAAAAAATCCCAACCTTTTAAAATTAACTTTTAATAGCGTTAAAAAAATTCGTGAGTATAAAATATGCTGATGGACTCATCCCCAAAAAGAGACATGAAAAAGGGTCCAGGATATAACCCCCAAATTGGGCAATGAGTGAACCCTAAGAAACCCTTTAAAATAGATCACCCTAGGGGCCCTTAGGGATTTACCTCGATAAGGGTGCCCACAAAAATAGAAGCCCAAAAAAGTCCTCTTTACCCTTTTTAAAAAATTATATATATAATGCCCAGTTGTAACTACGCCCTTTTAGCCCCTAAAACAATATGGGGTAACAAATATTTCCCATATAAAACCATATAATCCTATACTAATATAATACTCCAAAAGTAGAATGTCTGCCCATACAGGCAAGAAAAAAAAAAGGCTATAAGCCCCAAACGCGTTTCCTCCCAGGTTGCGGATTCATCAGTGGGGTGTACCTAAAATGAGAAACAAATACGATTCGAAGGATGAGAAATATTTTTTTACTTCCTGTATTAGCAAAGGGTTAAGGGATTCCCTGATGACATACCCGGGGGTACAGTCTTAGGAATTTTTATCTGATGGGGGAAGTATGTGGAAGGGGAAACCTCAAAACCCCTGTGTTAAAGGGCCCTAAGTATGTATGGAGGGCAGGGGTTTTAAATACAAAAGAAGTATACCTCTCCTCAAATCAGCAGTTATGTCCTCACCCCCCATCAGAAATTTTGCCTACTACAAATCAAAAACAGTATTATCCAAAACCTACCCAACCCTTAAAAGTTCTGGCTCTACGACGCCCTAATAACCCTTTTTAAAAGCCCCGTCC
Organism: Phyllomedusa bahiana; assembly: GCA_025379985.1. NCBI lineage: Eukaryota > Metazoa > Chordata > Amphibia > Anura > Hylidae > Phyllomedusa > Phyllomedusa bahiana. Next base: position 79,237 of record JAODAL010011763.1, read on the forward strand.
ACAGACTCAATTAATATCCGATTCTTACCCCTACAATATGGGCAAGAAGAAAGAGCTTTTAAAGATGTAAGGGGCAGATATTTGCCTGCACAAAGCTGGAATGGGCTACAAAACCATAAGTAAGACACTGGGTGAAAAGGGAGCCCCAAAGGGTTTGAAAACAGTGGGGAAAAGGGAAAAAAACCAAAAAGGGGACTGTAAATTCGACATCAATCTGGAAAAACCTTTGCAAAAATTTCCCCTTGTGGTGTTTTTGGGGAAAGGTGAGTGATAACCCTAAAAAATACACGGGGGGGAACTTTTTTAATGATTAAGGCAGTGGGACCAAAAGTGGGTCAAAAAAACCATTGGTAAATCCCTTTCGCCGCAAGGGTTTTAAAAAATTCCTCCAGTGCCCACAAGGGTTTTCACCCTGCTCCAAAAGGGGAATGTGCAGGCCATCTGAAGTTTCCCAAGGGAAAAACCAGGATGATACTGTAAGTGTTTTGGAAAGGGGGGTGTTTTGGTGTTCAGATGAGCCCAAAAATTTGGCTTTTTTGGATTGACACAACTCCCCTTGTTTGGAGGAAGAGAAATTTTTCCCTATGATAAAAAAACGCGCCCCATGTCAAGCATGGGGGTTTAAAAACATTATTTTTTTTGGGGGTTTTTTCTTTTGCAAAGGGTCCCAGGATTTACCTTCCCTTCAAGGGGAAAAATGGATGGGGCCTTGTCCGTAAAATCCGGGAGGGGACAATCTTCCCGCAAAGGCTTTAAAAATGGGTCATGGCGGGGTTTTCCAGCAAGACAAGGGCCCCAAAACCTTAAGCCATGGAAAACAAAGGAGTGGTCAAAAAAAAGAACTTTAAAGGTCGGGTTTGGGCCTATCCATTTCCCCGGGCCCTTAAATTTCCATAAAAAACTTATGGGGGGGGGTTGAAGCTCGATTGCAACGAAAGCCTCAAAATTTAAAATTGATTTAGGGGATAAATCTGCAAGAAAAAGGGGGCCCCAAAAATTTCCCCTGAGTGCGAAACCCTCAAAATTCAACTACAATAAAGGTTGATTGCTTTTCTTCCCCAACGGGGTTTTTCCCAACCTAGTTTTAAGTCTTTTTGAAGAGGGAAAAAATTTTGTATTTCTCTCAGCAAAAAGGGCAAAAAATTTATTTAATTTTTTTCAATGTGATTTTTGGTTTTTTTTTTTAAATATTTATCTTTTCAATTTTAAAAATTAAACCTCCCAAAAAAAAAAATTAAAAAACTTTTTCATTCTTTGTCAGTGGGAAAACAAAATCAGCAAAGGATCAAATACTTATTTTCTTCACTGTATATTGGTTTATCTCCACATAGCTATTGAAGGACAGTCTTCTAGGGTCTTCAAGTTTTTGCGGGGCCGCCCTTATTTGGGGCGAATACTCTGCTAAGGGCTTCATAGGGTAGTTTTAATTGAAAGGGTTTTTTTTTTTGAAAGGGGGCCCCAAATTTTATAGAATATCCGGGACCCCTTTAATGTCTTATTTGGGATGAGCCCCTTAGAAAATTATTTGTATAACTGAATTTTTAAACGCCTATTAAAATTTTTTTTTTAAGGGGTTTAAAACATTTTTTTAAAACACCAAAGGGTTATTGCCCACCCTTTTTAAATAATTTTTCTTTCAGCCTATGTTCTTTCTGATAGTCCCCCTGGGAAAAACCAGTGGTTAGGGCCCAAAGCTTTAAAAAAAATTCCCATCTTCTTTTTGGTTCCCTACCCTCCTTCAGAAGCAATCCCCCCCCTGGGGAGTTTAAAAAGAAGTTTTTAAAAACCCCTTCTGAATGGAAAGGTCGGGGACCAGTGGTTTCCCTACCCAAGTCCCAGTTGTACAACTCTATGCTGAGTGGTTTTCTTTTCCTATTTTGTTCACACTTTTTACTTTTCCTTGATACTAAAATTGACAAATTTTCCTTTGGTTTGGGGTTTAAAAAGGGCCGATTTTTTTGGGCTGAATTCGGGTTTGAAAATCTTTACAAAGATATTACCCAATAGGGGGCCCTTTTTTGGTTTAATCCAGCTGGTCCTTTAAGGGGATAAAGTAGGTTTTATTTTTAAAATCATCAAGGGGGGTGAAATACCAGAAGGGCAATGAAATCTTGATGGATTAATAAATTAAAAGAAGTCTGAATTGATACGGGCCCTGATGCTAAAAGGGGTATTTGTTAGATTTAAATTTGGGTTTCTTACTTGAGGGTGGTGTGAAGAGATTTGGTTTTTCAGGCCCCTTTTCCAAGCTCTGCAAAGGCTTACTCAGTCCCACTGCACTTTTTGGGACTTCCATCATGTTTCCCCCTTTTTAAATTTCCCTTTTAATGGTTTCACATCAAGGGTGTCCTTTGTCCCCCATGTTTTTGTTTTCTGTGTGTTTAGCCCTGCTCCTGCCACTTGAAAACCGGATATACAGGGGGCAAGTTAGAACAGCCCCTTTGCGGACGAATTCTGTTATCATTGTCTTCACGATACTTCACCCCCCAAACTGCACCTGGTTTTAAAATAAAACTCTTAATTTATCAGGGGTTTTAAAAATTTAAAACCAAAAAATTTGGGGGCCCCCCCCTAAAAAATACCCCAGAGAGAATTGGAAACTTTAAAGGTAATTTTCCCTTAATTTTGCAAGTCTTCCTCTTGAAATATTTTTGGGGGGCATTTTAAAAAACTTCCCACATTTCACTTTAGTTTATAATTTTCCAAAAAAAAAGTACAGGAAATTATTGGGTTATTGCAGTGATTTAGAACCCTTTTTCCGCTATCCCTAATGGGGGAAAGTGTGTTTTAAAAGACATTTTTTGTTTAAAAAGGCCTTTTACTTATTTGAAAAAATCTGTCCATTACGTTCCCCTTTTGATCTGAACGAAATACAGGCTTCCTTTTTTTTAAAATTTTTTTGGGCATATAAAAAAGGGATAAGTTAAAAAAAAAAGGAATGTTGGTAGGAAATCTGGGAAAAGGGTTTTGGGGGTCCCTAACTTTATTAAAATATTATTTGGGGTGCCCCAGCTTAAGAAGTTTTTGGACCCTGGTCTTTGCTTTTTTGCTATTCCGGTGGGTAGGGAAAAGTAAAAATTATGGTTGGAAAATGGGCCCTTTTCCCAATTCCCTTTTTATGGGCTTCTTCTAACTGATTAGAAGGGCACCTTGTTAGGCCCTTTTTTAAATTTTATAGAGATATGTGGAAACACTGTGCGAAAAAGGTTTTTAAATTTTTTTTTCCCCTTCTTCTGGGAATGACTTCCTTTTTTCTCTAAACTATTCCCCAATTAAACCTGAGTAATTTATCTATGATCCCTGCCTTTAACAGGAAACTCTTTAGGTTTGCGGATATTGTTTGATCGTAAAACAATGCAAAAATATCCAAATTTTTCGTTTACGAAAAGCTTTCCCCTTTACTATTAGATGTCAAAAACTTTTTCTTACAAGGGTTTATCCTTTTTCTCGCACTTTTGGATCCTTAAAGTTCCCTCCCCAAAAGATTTGAATTGATATACAAAAATGTGTTTTCTCTTTCCCAGGGGACTCATTTTGACAAATTTACACCCATATTGCAAAACCGATACCGGGTGAGCCTTTTTAAACATTCCTATTTGAAAAGTGGGGAAAAAAATACTTAAATATGTGAGGGATACTCATTTGGGAAAAGGGGGACTTAAATTTCTTTGTAATTCTACAAGGAGAAAACCCAAAATTTTTAATTTTTGTGATGTGGTCCAAAAACCTCTCTCTGCTGCATAAAAAAAATCCCATGGTGCCCGGGTATCGCGGGATTTTGGGTTTTGGGGCCTTTTGTTTTTATAAAATTTGGGGCATAAACCCTTTAACCCCCAAAGGGGTTTTTGGGTCCAAAGGTTTGGGAAAATTTTGGAAAAATTTAAAAATGGGATTGTTGTTCCCTTGGACCCCTGTGTTTTTTAAATTTAAATAATGCCTTCTATCATCAAAAACCTATATTGGATTAATGATTTTTTTTACTGTTTCCAGGTGCTTTAAAACTCTTTCTTTTGGAAAACGTAATATTTTGTTATATTGAGGTGATTTATTCCAAAGGCTTAAGAAAAATGGAATATTTAAAGGCTTTCCAAATGACAAAGGGGTTTTTTTTTTTATTTTTTTTTTTTAAAAAATTTTTTTTTCTGGTTTTCTGGGATTTTTATGTGGCATCACGTCCTTATTTGGTAACTTGTACTTTCTTGCTTTCAGTGGGGGGAAAATTTTGCATTTGTACCTGACGTTTTTTCAAGGGCCCCCTACAAAGAAAAGGATAGGCTTTCCCGGGGGGGGGGCCCCAGTATGGCCGCTTTTTAGAAAGGGGTCCCCAGGGGAGGAACCCAAATCCCTCGGAAATTTCCCGGGCCTTTGAGCTACGGGCAGTGGCCAAAAACTAGCTGGGAAACCCTTTGGGGGGGCTGGGGACCTTCCCAAACCAGGAGCCTCTGTTTGATCTCCCCCGGGGGGCGAAACGGTTTTAGGGCAAACCCCGGGGAGGCCCTTTCACCAGAGGCTGGACTTCGCTCCCCCCCGGCACCCCTTCCGGGGGAAAATTGGGGGCGAGATCGGCAGATGGAGAGTGAAACACCAAAACCCCCTTTCTTGCTCCTTTTTAAAACCGGGGAAAACCCAGCGGAGCGTCCACACAGCACGGGGATTGCCCCCCTTCTCCCCGAATTTTTGAAAACCCACGGAGAGCAGGCAGTGGGGGCCGCTTCACACAGCGGGGGACTGCCCCCCCTTTTCCCTGCATCGGAACGACGGAGGGCAGACACCAGGCGCGGAACGGGGCTTATCGCCCAAAAAACCCCGCTTAACATATCAGCAAGCCCGCACCATCTTCCCCCACACCTGTTGTAGGAGCTGTTGAGTTCGGAGGGAAAAAAAAGGGTGATCGGAAAGGGGGACACGGAACGCCCGCCCCAGAGGTTAGTGTTTTGGGGTGCACAACATTTAAAAGGTGTTTCCCAAGAAAACCAAGGGCTTTTGTTTTGCCGGTTTGCTTTCTGGCCTGGGAAGGGCTCTCTTTTGCAAAAAGATCTTTTCCTTGCTCGGGCCGGGCCCTCATAAAATTAAAACCCCTTGGCTAACTTGGGTGCACACGTTAAAAGAGAGCAGGAGGCCAGTTCATCTCCCCTTTTTCCTCTCTCTCCTCTTTTAAAAATTGAAAAAAAAAAAATAAAGAAGTACTTCCCCTGTGCCCAACTTTTATTTTTGGGCCACGTTTCATATTGCTGCACTCCCTTCTGCTGGCAATTTGGTTTTAGTATAAACCCTTAAAAATTCAAAAGCTACAACTCTTAAAAAATTTTATCGCCCTTTACGGGGAAATTTTTAAAAAAATTTTGTCGCATCTTGTTTGATTTTTTCTCCCTCTATTTTTTTCTTGGCCCTGCCCTGCTCCAAAAAAAATTTTTGTGCACAAACCCCTTAAATAGGGACCCCAAATCGACTGTTTTTTTTATCGAGGAGAAAAGCCCGTCTACGGGCCATTCCCTCTTTTTTGGCCTAAAAACCTTGGGGACGCTACCCCCCCCATGCAGGGCCTTCTTTGGGGAGACGAAACCCGTCGGGGTTTTCCCCCTCTTCCCCGAATCCCTTCTACAGCACCCCTTAGGGGAAAAACCCCCCTTTAAAGCACGTAAAAAGGGGGAAAAGATTTGCGCCTGGCCCGCCTTGCTATCCCTCTATTTGCCTCATTTACCTTGTTGAAAAAAACCCCCAGGAAATTTAAAAGTTATATGGTTTTTAGGGGGTTTTTATTGCTCCAAGCGAGACGCTTTGTGTCCCTAATGTTTGTTTTAAAAAAGGCTGTGTCCCAAGCTGGAAGGCGGTTTCCTGGGGAGGGTTGCCATCTATGCTGTTAAAAATTTGTTTGCAACCCCCCCCCTTCCGGCTTCAGGGTTCGCTAAAATTGGCGGCTCGCCGGGGATTTTGTGAGGGGTGAGAATCCCAGGGGCCCCCCCCATAGCTTAAGGACTTTAACTCTTTGGGCATTAAAATTAACCATGCTCTCAGATTTGAAAATTAAGACTAGGGGGATCAGGAAGTTTTTCCTTTTGCAGATATAATCTTTGCGGGGCCGTTCTAAGAGTAGCATAAATTATGGAAAAAATTTTTCAACCCCCTGCCCGCCAAACGCAGCGTTTAAAAAAAACTGCTAAGAAAAAAGTACCATCTACTGCAAGTTCAAAAAAACCCCCACAAAAAACAAACCCCCAAAGCAAAACAAACCAAAGCGCTTTGGTACCATGGCGCAAACCCACCATCCTCAAGTTTTTGGGCCTGCTCCCCCGCCCCACGGTCCCGTCCTGGGGGAGCCCGCTGCGCCCCTGGATCCCAACTTCGCGTTTCGTTGGGGTTGCAGGAGGTTTTTTAGAGTTACGCTTCATGTTTCTAGCCCAAAAAGGAGGGGATGAAATGAAAGGGCCCAACCCAATGCGGCTTTGGGCCCCAGATAACTAAAAACTCACAAAAAACTGGTGGGCGGGGAATCTCGTACGGGGGAAACTTTGAAGATGGTATACCGGGTTTGGGAGGGGGCCCCAAACACCCAAGCAAAAACCCTTTTGATTGTTTACCCTTTGCAAAGAAAAATAATGTTTGGGAAAACCCCCGGGCGCGTCCCAAAAAACCTCAGATTTATCTTGTCCCAGGGGGCCGTCCCGGGGGACTCGCTTGCTTTTTTTTTAAAGGACAATTTTGGCCATTGCACTGGGTCTAGCTGGGCCAAAGGGAAAACCCCTCTCCCCCTTCGAGGGGTTAAATTCGCAGGGGAAATTTGCAGGAGATCAGAAAAATTTGGGAACTCGCCCGTGTTGCCAAATTCCAAAAAAGGGGAAAATTAAAAAGAGCATTTTTTAAGGCGTACCGAAAAATGAGGGAGTTGGAGTAGGAAGGGGCGCATTTTTATATTTCAGGAATTCTCTCTGCAAGTCCCCAAAAAAAAACGCAAAAGCTTTTAATCGGTTGCCAGCAACTACAAAAGAAGGGGAATCCCGTTCCAGGGTCTATCCAGCAAAACCCTGGGGGTGTGGAGAATGGACAAACATTCCCTACAAAAGGGGGCCTGAGGACGCTATGAGCCCTTTCCCTTTCCCTTTTGCGCCGGGGTTAGAGGGAATAATGGCCAGGGGGTGATTCCCTGAGACTTTACAGGGTCTTAAGTTATTTAAAGGGGGAAACTGTATAATTTTTGTAACTGCTTTTTTTTAAAGTTTGGGTTCTTTTTTTTCCCCTCCTCCCACCCCCCTTTCCCAACCCTTTTTAAAAGGGTCTCTTCTCTGGATGGGGTTTTTTGTTCACGGGGAAAGGGGGGAACAGGGGATGTGTTGTTCTGCCCTTATTTGTGCAAATTTTAGAAAAAAAAAATTAGGGGGGGGGGGTGGGCCCCCCACTCCTGGGGCTCCCAGCTTTTGGGAAATTTGGGTTTAAAATTTTTTTGTTTAAGCTTGTTGGTTTTCCAAAATTGACCCTCATAGGGCCAAAAAGTTTAAAAGGGGTTGCCCAAAATTTTGGGTTTGGGGTTTTCTGGGGGTGTGTTCTCTTCTCTTAAGTCCAGACAAGATGGGGTTTTAGGGGGGGGGAGGGGGGGTCGATGGGTTTGGGGTGTGGCTCTCGCCCCCCCGTTTTGATAGGGAGCAACCCGGGGGCTCCCCTGGGACACCCCTCGTGTCTCTCGGCCTGCGTATACTCGCTCCTGGGAATTTTTACATTGGGGGAAAAGGATGAGGGGGGTCCTAACGTGGATGGCGGGGCTGAGGGCTTCGGCAGCGCCAATTAAAATGTTTTTTGGAAAGTGGGGGATTAAAAATCCAGAGAAGCGAAGGACAGGGGGTGAAACAAATTTAAACTCTCAAAAGCGATGTGTTTTTTTTTGCAAGAAACACCCCTGGGAAAAGACAGGTTTTATCCCAATTAGGGGCCCCCCCGGGTTGATGCACCAATTTTGGGATTACCACTAAAAACGAGAGGGGTGGCGATATATTTTTAGGGGGAAGGGGGCCATACAGTCTATGAGGAAACAGTTTTTTGGGCCCCGCGGTAGATTTTTATACATGGAAATGGGTATTTTAAACCCAAATTAAAACTTTTTTAATGTCTATGCCCAATTCGGAGGGGGGACGAGAGTTCTTTACCCACCTTACGATTTTTTCATTTGAAAAACCCCATTCTTTAAACCCTTTTATGATGGGGGGGGTTTTAAAACCCGGTTTTTCGACCCCCGATAAAAAGATAGGTCAACGCCCCCAAACCCGGGGAAAACACCCCCCCGGGGTTCCATGGGGTTTTGGCCCGTAGACTTTAGGTATTTTTACTTTTGGAGGGCGGAAAAACCCCGTCGAGGGACATATTTTCCCTTTTTTTCCTCGTCCAAGGGCTTTTTTCTGCTTGCATGGCCCTAAACTTTAGTTTCCCCATATATTTGTTTTCTGACGAGATATTTACCAAAAGCGTTACAGATCCGTTCCCCTCGTTTTTTTTTCCCTGGGGGGGGACCAAACTCTCTGCTAGGGGCCCCGGAAATTTTGGGTTTTCCCGGGCCCCCCTTTATCAGTCTGATGAATTTAGGGATTTTCCCCTTTGGGCCCCTGGATGCAATTCCTGAAAGACAATCGGTTCATGCCCAGAAAATCCCCTTTTTTTTTGGGGGGACAGCGAAGGGGGTTATGCCCCGGCATTTTATTAGCTATGTTACCCTGAAAAAAGTTAAAACGCCCCAAAAAAGGAAAAATTTTTAGGAGGGTTTTGCCGTCTACGTAACCCTCAGAAAAGGTTCTCTGTAGACCCCCAGCTGCAAAAACCCTCAATGTTTTTTCGGAAAAAACAAAAAAAGTTTAAAACGTTTTTCCAGGGGGGAAGCTTTAAGGCCCAAATTGAAAATGGCACGGAACAAAAATTATCGCCCGGGGGTTTAATTTTTAAAGGGCTGATTCTAGGAATACAGCCCAAAACCCTTTGGGGCAAGCCGCCTATTTTGGGGAATTAAAAAACCCCCTTTTTGGACATTTTGACAGGAAAAATGGGGGTTTTGAGAGGAATTTGTAGACTTTTATGAATCCCCTTTTGGGCAGATCCCCATGATCTCAGATGGGAAAACCCTTTTGGAAAAAATTATCTTTTCCAGAGATCTGGAGGAACCGAAAGCCCCTTTTGGGGGCTGGATTACAGAGGAGGAGGTGCGCCCTGGGGGTGGGGGGCTGGCGGGAAAAGGGGAAAACCCCCGGGGCCCGGGGCGTTCCCCGCGGAATTTTATAAGATGTTAAGCGCAGAAATCTCCCCCCTGCTGGCGGGGGTTTTACAAAAGACATTTATTTCCAAATTTTTAAAGGGGGTAGATGCCCTTTTCGCTCGCGCATTAACTATGGGAAAGCCCCAAAAAAGAACCCCTTCTTTGTTTACATCATATAGACCCTTTTTTTGCTGAATTTAGGGGGGCTATAAGGTTTTTAGCAAAAATTTTGGCCCCGCCCGGGGGTGCAAAAAATTTTTTCCGGGCCATTTCATTCCCCCACAGAATTGGGTTTTTAGCTAAATTGGGAAATCTACAAAAAAAGTTAGAACCTTTTTAGGGCCAAAGCGGGAGGCGCCCGGGCGGAGAGCACCCGGTGTCCTTTTTTTAGCCCCCGGGTGGCCCAAAAAAGGGCCCCTTTTATAAGGTCTCCCGGCCCTTTCGGATTTCTATCTTTCACGGCCGGGGTTTTGGGGGGAACCCCTTCGTCGGCTTCCCGCCCAAAATGGGGCTCCAATGCCACGGGCAACCTTGCCCTTTTTAACAACAGCTTTTTCCCCCGCTATTGACCTCTTTAGAGGAGCTAAACAAGGATTTCCACTCTTCCCCCCTTTCTATTTTAAATTTTTCCATAAAACCCCCCCCTTTATCATATAACTCCCGTCACCCTTGACGCAGGTGTTTTTTTCCCCCGGGCAGAGAGCTCAAGGTCACAGCCTATGGGTTATGGCCTTCTTCTAATGATTTTAGGAACCCAGGGAGAAATTTTAAATCTATTCTGAATGATAGGTAACTGTTGGTCCCCCTCTGGTTACACAATCAATGTGGACAAAAGGGAGGGAAAGCTTTGGGAAAGGCCTGCTGAGCCCCCTCTGGTCGGGGCTCATAAAATCAGTTGGTGGGAGCTTTGGCTATGAAATTTCTTAGGGGTATGGCTGGGTAAAACTTCCAAAAAATTTTTTTACGCTGGGAAAAATGTCCAAATACTTTGGGGGAATTGGTGCAGCTTTTAAAAAAAGGGCCGCCTCCCCCCTTTCTTTCTCAGGGGATGTTTAAATTTAAAATTTTAAAAAGGTTTTTTTAATTCCTGCGCCCTCCCTTTTACTTTTTTAAAATTTCTTACGATATATTTGCGGCCCAGGGGTGAAATGGGCCCTCAAAAGGCAGTTTCAGACAATTCATTTTGGACTCTAGGAAAGCCCATCCTTCATTGTTCTAGAACAAACGCCGACTTTTCTGGGGGCCTAGGGTTTCCCAAAAAAATTTGCTTTTAAACTTTGGGGAAACCCTAGGTCGGTTTTTTTACAGGGCGGTTGCAATCTACAACAGTCTTCCGGTTAGTTCATTAGATCAGGGGAAAGGGTTTCTTTTGGGATCTCACTCATTTAAAATTTTTTACATTTTACCCTTTGGAGAGCTCCCTCAGGGCGGTGGAAAGGGGGATCAGTGCTCATTTCCGATATGGAGGGAAAGGCGGGAAAAATTAGGCAACTTAAAAAATTTTAACCCAAAATACTCTAAAATTTTTTTCTCTCATACGGGAAACCCCCAAATTCCCGGGAGGGAAAAACACAAAACAATTTTAGACTATGGCCAAAAGAATAGGGGTTTTCACCAAATAAAAACCCCCTTCGTACATCCCCCACATAAACAGATGTAAATTTTATCCCGAACTGCAAAGCCTCTACCCTATTTCCCCCATTCCCTTTTTTAATTCCCCACAGGTGTTTGCTATTATCAGAGGTTTAAAAGGGCAATTACAAACCTGATGGGCTTTGGGCAAAGATTTTTGCCGTTTTTGTTCTTTAAAACCCTTCCCCCAAGCGAGCACAGTTGTCGGTTTGCCTATAAAAAACCTTTTTTGGGAAATTTGGGCTATGAAAGAAACCCCTTTGGCCCAGCTTGATTGGGGAGGAAAGAGATGTGACATCTCCCCAGTTTCGATACTTGAAGCACTAGCTGACATTATAAAATTTTGCGGCTGCTAGGTATGTTGAATTTTTTTGAAGGGGGGCGAAAATTGCCTTTCTTTGCCGTTTTGGGGGGTTGTTGGGGAGGTTCCAAAATGGCCAAAAGGGTTTTAAAGGGGGTCGCCAGCAGCGGCCTTTTATCATTTTCCTATGGGTTGCCCCTTAATACGGGAAATTTTGGCTCCATAAAAAAGGTAATAAAACCCCTTCCCTGAACGTGTCATTTTTTGTAGTTTTCATGGGCGGTGTTTTTTTTATTGTGAAAAGAGAGGGGAAAAAAAAACAACCAGGCGGGGAAAAAAGGTACTAACGTTTGGCAGCGGGGAGCCGCAAAGCAAACTTTCAGGTTTTGGCTTGGCCCCCGGGTCCCACTCTGGAATTTTTTTTAAAAAAAAAACTTGATTTCCTAATGCGCTTGGCCGGGCCCTTTCGAAAGAAAAAAAGGGGGGAGGAAGGTTTTTTTAGCTATTTGGGAAAAATATATAAAACACATTGCCCAGGGGTTTCTAAGGGTTTAAAATTAAAACGCTGTTTTGAGCCAACTTTTTTGGTAACCCGGGTTTGGGGAACCCGGCCGGGGGTTTGATCCATTGTTTTTTCCCACGGGAAAGGGGGTCCTTTAAACGAGGGGTTATTGGCCCTTTAATGGAATTTGCTCGTAGAAGATTCAAAAATAAAAGATGTGGGATGGTAAAATTTTGTGGCATGGGGAGCAAATGCGCCGTTACCCTGCAATGGGTGGGAAGGGGGGAAGGGGCGCACCTGAGCGAAATTTTTTAAAAAAAAAAAGATGAGGGAAAACTGGCCCGCTTTTAAAAATTAATTGGGGGTTTTTATTATTTTTTTGTTTTTTCCCCAAAATCGTAATTTTGGGTTTTAACGATACTGTAATTTGACATGCAAAAAGGACTGTAATGTTTACCCCTGTTTTTTGTTAGGAAAAATAGCAATAACAAAAAAAAAAAAATTAAAGTCCCTTTGGGTAAAAAAATCATATTTATTTTTGATATAAATTTGTAATGGGGAAAAAATTTTTTTGATACCCATTTGTTTAAATTTCGCTTCCTTTTGTATGTATCAAGGGGTTAATTTAATTTTTAAAAAACCCTTTGAAAAAAAAAAAACCCCCAAAAAATTTGGGTGATCTGTGATTTTTACCTTAGGTAACTTCACTGTGAAAAAACGAATCTAAAAAAAAACCCGGAATCACATTTTTATGATTTTTAAAATTTTATTTTAATTTCCCTGAAAAAAGTATTTGGTTTAACCCAAAACCCCAACCCGCAAGAAAATTTTGGATTCGAAAACATGTTTGCTTTTCCCTTTTTAAACCCTTAAAACCAACCCGCCCCGAGGGGCCCCTTTTTGGACCCCAGGTTTTTAACCCCTTGGGAAATTTTGTTGTCCGGGTTTTTGGCATTTTTTGAAACTTGTTTTTTTAGACCCCCCCCTTTTTGTCATTTCATGTGGTTTTTATTTTCCAAAACCACTTTAAAAAAAAAATTTTTAAAAAAAGTTTTTCGTTTTTTAGGTCTAAAAAGACCCCAAGTTTAATTTTCTGTTAACCTGTGCCCCTTTTTACTGGCTGGGTTAAACCCGTTCCACCTCTGTAAATAGTGAAGTTTATTATTTAAATGTTTTTTTTGTGTTTTTGCCAAAAAAAGCCAATTTGCCCCCCTGAATTTGTCGGGTAAAGATTTTCTGCGGGTGAGTGCCAGCAAGCACAATTTACACTGGAAAAAAGCACTTTTCATTAAAAAAATTTTAACATTTTTAAACCCTTTTGCCGCCCCAATTTAAATGGGTTTGGGAGCCTTAATTAAAAGTTACAATTTTAGGCCCTTTAAAAAAAGTTTTCATTTTTTTAAATTTTTTGACCCCTTTCGAAAAATTCAGTAATTTTGAAAGGCCCCGCCTTTTTTGTTTAAAAATTTTTTTTGATGACCCCTTCCCCATATGTCGAATTTAAAAAAAAACCAGCTGCCCAAAATTTTTTTCAAACCCCAATGTTTTAAACAAAAAATTAAGTTTTTCTTCCCTTTTGAAATGGTTAATCGTTTTATCTGATGAAATTAAAAAAAAATTCAAAACCCAAATTTTAGATTTTCTTTTTTTCAATTATCAAGGTTGACCCTTTCGATTTGGGCCAAAAATTTTTTTTTTTGGCCACTGTGTATTTTTTGTTTGACACCCCCCCCGAGCTAGGAACCCCCCAAAAAAAACTCCAAAGTAGGGAGAGCGGGCAGATTTTTGGTTAAAAAAAAAAAAAAATCCTGGGTTTGGGGGTGTTAAGGGCCCGTTAAAATTGGGGGATCCCCCCCCCCAAAACCCCCCCTCCCGGAATGGTTAGTTTTAAAAAACCCCCCGCAGTTAACAGCTGCCCCGGGGTTTCAATGTATTTTAAAGTAGCAAACAGGGAAGTGTTTGAGTTTCTGCCTGAAGCAAAATGCCTGCCGCGCCCCGAACAAAAGTTTGTTTATTTAAAAGGTTTACCATTTTGGGTACGTCAGTTCAACAATGGGTTTTTTTTTTTTTTTTTTAAAAAGGGGGGGCCCCGGGAGGGCTCTTGGGGGAGGTCCGGGAATTTTTTTAAATTACCTTTTTTGGGAAAAAATTAGAAGGGGGCCCTAACCCCTGTGATTTTTCACCCATTAACTTCCCCCCTTACTTTTTGGGGTTTTTTTTTATAAATTCATTGGTGATTTGTAATGGTGTGCCTGACAGTTTCCCCTTCATTACTATGCTGGGCCTTGGGGTCAGAAAGCGTGTTTTTATTTTTGCCCCCCAAAATGACAAAATTAAAACCCCGGTTTTCAAAATTTAACCCCCCACTCAAAGCACCCAAAGGGGTTTCTGGGAAGAGGCCGGGTAAAAATTCAGAAAGGGAAAGTGAAAAGGGGCCTGTGGAGTGGGTGCAGGTGGCATTTTTTTGAATGGGAAGAGACCCGTATCAATGGTCCTTTCCCCTTCTGATGGTATCCCGGTGCAGCTTGGGCGGGTTTTTCCTTGGGGCTGGTTTTGGGAAAATGGGGGGGGAACCCCATGGTTTCTTTTTTCCCGGGAAAAAGTATTTTAAAGAGAATTTTAAACAGGGCATCCCCCTGTAATGATTTTAAAGGTGTTGCCCACTTTAGGCAACTGTTTTCAAACAGACTTTATTAACCAAATTCTATGGTTTAAACTAAAACCAACCCCTCCCTTTCTTTGGGAAAAAATCCTTTTTTTTCCCGACAAATTTTTTATAGTTCGGAAAACCAATTTGACAAAAATTTGCCCCGTGCAAAAAGGCCCTTTTTTTTGGGGAAGTATTCCGGGCTTAGTACCCCAAAGGGGAGGGGTGGGGCTATTTAAAAAACCCAAACCAGAGTGGGGCTTTGGGGTGCAGATCTAGAAAATGAAATATTGGTTTTTTAAAATTGTGGCACCTACCGGATGAAAAAGGGTGGGAAAAAAAATTTGGCTCCACCCTTTGGGGTTGCTTAAATTGAGGGTGATGCTTTTAAAAACATGAACCCGCCTTTTCATGTTTTTTCAAAAAGCCTAGTTTTTAAAAAATGTAAGGCAGTTTTTAAATTTTCCCAAAGCACCCAAAATTTCCGAAGAAAAAAACACCCACCCGGAAACCCATAAAGGGAAAAAGGAAAATCTTCCCTTTTTTGATGCCCCTGGGTTTTAAATATTTTCAAAAACATAGTAGTGGGCCCAAGGGGCCCCCTTCCATTTGTAAATTTTTTACAATTGAAGGTTTTTTTAAACTCCTTTCATTTTGGGGATTTGAAAAAAATTATTGGGTTGAAAAAGGGGGGGGGCGGGGGGCCCTGCCCGCCCGGGCCCCCTAGACCCTTTTATTTTCAAGGCGGTATTCCCGCCGGTATAAAAGTGAGTCACTTTCTCCTCGCTCGGCGAATCCCTTAGTAGAGCGGATAATTCCCCTAGTTCTCTTTGGAATGTGGTTACCATAATGGCTGGGGCGGATTCCTGCCCTCTTTCAGCCCCCCCAGTATGGGCGGGAAAACGGCTGCAATCCGTGGGCCCAAATTTAAGGGCCCAAAAAATACCCCTTGCAAAATTTTTTAGCTTTTTTTTCCCCAGCCCTAAAATGTTCCCTTTAGAAAAAATTACTAGCCCTTTCACTGTACTTTTTTTTTAGCCAAAAATTTGCCCCCCTCTGATTTTTTTTATTTTTTATTTTAGATTATTTGGAAATGAAGGTGGTCACTTCTCAAAAAAATTTGGCAGCTCCTGTGGCTCCATTAAAATAAAAATAAGCTTTACGTGCCCCCCTCATTTTTTCAAATAAATTTGGGAAAATGAAAAGGGTGTAAATGGTGATGTAAAATTGAGGGGGCGTGACCACGGCAGCCCCAAAAAGCGGTGCATTGGGGGTGTTATGTACAGGGGGCACTGAAAATTTTTCTAATTGGTAGCTGAATGCAGGAATATAAGCACTGATTTGGGCTTTCTGTTGGATTTCTCAGACTCCCCGAAAAAAACCATTCGTTGTGTGACCAAGTCTTTCTATGCTTTCCTACGTATGTAGGGGTGTCGCCTATCTTATTCATTTCTATTTGACTGATTCTGGTGCACACGGGAATAAGTGACCCTTTTTTACTATCGCTGTCTAAATTTTAGACGGTAAAAAAAATGTGCCAATTTATCACAGTGGCTCATTTGATTTACGGGCAGCTTTTGATTTGTTTTTTTTTTTGACCAAACTTTTATTTTTTTAATTTCCCCTTAACCTCTTAAGAAAAACCCCTAAAAAAGTGTTAATACCGAACTTTTTTTTTTCCCTTTTGCCTCTTGCTTTTCAAAAGTTTTAAATTTTTTTTTTTTTTCAATGACGCCCATTTTGCATGGTCCTTTGTTTTATTCGAGCGAGTTGTACTTCATGGGGGGGAAATTTAATTTTCACTTTAAAAATTCCAATTTTTTTTTTTCAGTTTCTTTTTAAAAAAAAATGTTTTTTGGTTTTTTACACCATTCACATTTCACACTTAATAATTGTTAGATTTTTTTCTACAGGTTAGAGTATGGGGGATCCAAAATATGTGTAGGTTTTTTGTGTGTGTTTTTATGCACAATTAGTTTTATTAAATATTTATTTTTTTTTATTTATTTTTTTCATTTATTTTTAAAAGGGTTTTTCGGGGTTTTTTAAAAGCACGGGGGAGGGAGGTTCCCCCGCTCCCTGATGCTTGCAGGAGCTGTGTGGGACAAGGCCTGTGTGAAAAGCCCCCATCTCACACGTTGCGGAAAAGGGGGGCCCGGCAAACTCCGATGTCTGCAGGAGTAAAAAAAACCGTCGCGTAGACGAACGACCTGAAAATGCCCGGTCAGAAGATGGTGGGCGGTCTTTAAGGAATTAAGAAGTTCAGTGAAAGTGTGTTGGGCATGCTCTTTTCCGGGTTGGTATTAATCCTCTCCTCTCCGGGATTTTTTTTTTTCTACCAATTTATGTATTGATTTTTTGGTGGATAACCCATCTTTTATTGTATTTTATTTGTATTTATAGTTGCAGAGTGGACCTACATATTGCATTGACTACAGTCACATTTTGCCACAAACACAATAGTAGATAAGGGTCAATGTGCTTAAGAAAGTCAGTGTGGGAATAACCAAGGAAAATACAATGAGGCTCAAAATTCCTGCATATAGCCTATGGTATAAAAAGTATACTGGGGAACAAAAAATAATTTGTTTTCATGCCTAGAAATGTTTTCTAGTTTATGAGATGTTGATTACATGATTCTACATGGTTCTTGTGATTAATGTGTTTATAAATATGTAGGGCAGATGAATATAATTGAATTTACTCTTGCACTTTTTTAAATGTTCTAAATTATATGTCATTTTCTGTTTCACATGAATTTCCAACATTAGTACAAAATTGAGTGACTACTACTTACAGTAGCATGTACTTGGTAAGAATGGCAATGCCAGTTCTCCAAAACTAGAGCTGATAGGGGATAACAAGTGTAATTTTCAGAATCTGCGCCTCAAACATATTCAAAAACAGTTCCAACCTTTAAGGAACGAAAATGAGTGTACCCCAGTGATCACTGCTACTATGCATGTAACCTTTATTCCTAATGGTCCAGAAAAAAAATTCTCAGAGTGCTGCTTTAAACCCTTCCCAACATCGGACTTTATGGGTACATCTTGTGCAGGAAGGTGTTCCTACAAATGAACGTACCCACAGTCCAGGAGAATCGTGTGGGCTCACAAGCAAACCCCGCAGGTTTGGTGCATGGAACCAGCTGTTTATTATAGCTGGCCCCTTGCGCTGTGGCCACAACTGGAGTTTAAATCCGGACCCTGCCCGCGAAGGCTTACAATCTACAACGGAGGAGGAAAGAGACAGAAGGTGGGGGGCAGACATGTTTGTGGGGGGGGTAGTGGGTAGCAGGTTTGTTGTGAGTTATAGATTATCCTGTGGTGCATTTCTCGATCATGTTGATTATGTGTCTTCAGTTTCTTTTAAGGTGAGTGAAAGTATAGGAGAGTCTGATGTGTTTAGGGTAATGAGTTCCAGTGTATGCGGGAAGCACGAGAGACAGCTGTGTATGGCTCTGACATGTGGAAAGCAGAGAAAAGGTCCTGTGAGGAGCGGAGGTTTTGCGTGAGGGAAGGTCTCTGGAGATTAAGGCAGAGATGTAAGGGGGGGGGGCGGGGCCTGCGTCGATGGAGATAAAAAACGTGATCTGACTGAGCCCCTGCAGAATCCTGTGGATATCCAAACCATCTGCCTAATTAGTGCATATTGGCCTACTGAAGCCTGCCTCAGGGGAGCAATAGGAGGCCTCCTGAGGGGTTTGACGGGCATTCCAGAGACTGTGTGACTTATACAGGCTGCTTACTGTCAGGAGAGAGTGGCTGGTGGGAAGCCATCTTGAAGGCCTTCAGCTGCAGCGAGGACCCGCAAGTGTAGACCGATGACTCGGAGGTCAGTGGGTGGAGGCGCTCGTACAGGGAGCTGCATTACCTGCGGGGGAGTGAAGCGATCCCTGGGTTTGGAGCTGGGGTAGCTGAGTCTGGTTCCTCCCGGCCCTTTGGAGCGGAGGAGTTGCGTGGCCCCACCTGTGAAGGGCAGATGAACTGTGTTTGACTGCACAGGAGGCACCTGACAGCAGGAGCTGAGAAGGAGGTGGTGTCCAGGAGCCCACCGCACGGGTCCCTAGAGACTCAAGGCCAGTATCCTCAGTAAGGGACAGCCAGGGAGTGGAGAAACTGCAGATTTGATCCTTGCTGGCCGGCAGAGGAGGTTAGTAGCAGCGGATTTAAAGTGACAGCAGTGCAATCTCTCACTGCTGTAGGGTGGAGCTACATCTGGAGCCCATAAAGGGCTGAAGTGTTACTGACTGTCTATCAGTGGCCTGGTGGAGTGGAGAAGGCTATTGGGCCCTTTTATAACAGCAATATCTTTGTTGGTGAGACTCTGGTCATTGGTCTCTTGCTGGTTTCTGCGCAACTTTGGAACCCTGCTGCATCCCTCATACCTCTACTATCTACAGAGGATATTTCTGTGTCTTGGTCCCCTACTATGCTGCAGGCTTGTTCCCGCTGGGTTTTTTCACAGACATATAAAAGCCCTTTAGTGGTGCCTCACGTTCTATATGGGCCGTGCTGGAAGGGCTTCATCATCTGCCCACCCAGAAGCCTAAAATGGATGGAATGAGTCAAACAGATGGAATTGGGTGCAGGGGCACCCCTACTGGACTGCTTTGACACTGATAAGATAATGGCAGCTATTGCCTCTTGCCAAGCAGCTCTCACTGTCAAGATCGACCAATATCCAGTCTGATATTAACGGCTGAGGGCAGATATTGATAAAGTCCCGGGATAGAACGGCAGAGGCAGAGCAGCGCATCAGTGTGGTGGAGGACTCTGCTACGACTCAAAACACGTGCCAGCTCTACAATGCAAGCAACAAATAAAAATCTTCAAGAGAGAGTGGAAGATGCAGAGAACCGTAACCGC